>PVLC010030069.1:0-19753 GCA_004027655.1 Graphiurus murinus
TCCCCTCTAACAGTTCTGGCCTCCCAATAAAAGGAGAAACTGTTTAGAAAAATCGGGCCAAAATTGCCCCAGAGGGAAAATATGTTTTGAGTCTTGTGAAGGCCTTTGCTGAGTGACATTAATTATACTCGTTTAGGTTTGACATTATTAATTAACCTTCTCAGCTGTTTATATTGTAGCCTCTTATTAAAACAATATGATTAAAACAAATAATTAAAGACCATTACTACCTCCTTCAATGTGTACATCATTTCAAGCTTACAAAAAGATTTGCTATCTACAATCTCATTTGATATGCATACTGATTCTATGAAGTTAATATGGCAAGACTTATTCTTTTTTCTTTATTGTTTTTTATCAGGATAAGATACGTGTAACACAAAACTTACAATTTTTGCTATCTTTAAGCATACAATTCAGTGACATGAAGTACCTTTGCAATCTTGTGCAAACAGGACCGCTGTTCACTTCCAGAACTTTTTCATCCCCAAAGGGAACTCTGAGCTCATGAAATAACTCTACATTTCCCCTCCCCAGACCCCGGTAGCCATCAATATCCACTTTGTCTCTGTGAGCTTGACGATTCTCAGTACTTCACAGATGAATCATGCAATAATTGTCATTTTGTATCTGGCTTCCCTCACTTAGCCTAATGTCTTCAAGCCTCACCCATGTTGCTGCATGTATTGGAATTTCATTCCTCCGTAAGGTTGAATAATATTTATTGCACATGTACCTCATATTTTGTTTCTCCATTCATCTGTCCAAGGACATTTGGATTTTGCTTTTACATTTTGGCCACTATGAATAGTGCAGCTCCGAACATTGGAAAATTACATCCTTTTGTGTGTAAATGTGTGCACATGCGTGGCACTGGGGATTGAGCTCTGAGCTATACTCCCTAGCCCTATTTTATTCTTTATTTTGAAATGAGGTGTCAGTTGCTGAGGGCTTCACTAAGTTGCTGAGGCTGGCCTCCAACCTGGAATCCTCTTGTCTCAGCCTCCCAAGTACTGAGATTACAGGCATGGGCCAAGGAAAGCTGGATTATTACTTGACAAATGTAGTTGAGACATCCATGTAGTCATTTGAGGTAGGGCGGGGGCTCCTAACCCTGACAGTAAGTCAGAATGGCTTGAAAACCTATCTGGCACCACACTGGACCAATTCAATGTCCAGTTCTCTGAAGGTGGAGCTTGGATGGGGGCATTCTCAAATTCCCCAGAGGATTCTTCTGCACAATCTGAATCAAGGACCATCGAGTTCGAAATAGCAAAGCTCTCCCTTTCCCCCCCTCCCAGCCACTTGCAGGTTTCTCCTTTGGGTCTTCCCTTTCCTTAATAAAGTCGCCTCTCTTAGTCTGTGGATAAAAGTGGATCCTCCTTATATGATTTTTAACCCATGATTTGTGTCAGGGAAGGGAAAACAAAGATTTTAAAATCAAAATTCAAGCTTAAAAAGAAAAGCCTGCTCTCAGTACCAGGAAGCCAAGTGTTGGTTTGTTGGCTAAATATATGAATTCATTTGTTTCCTGCATTTTAATCATCTCATTTTAATAACACACCACAATACAAACAATTGTGTGGGTTAATTCGGCTCCATTTAAGAAGTCTTGTTCTGTACGCCAGAGCTTGTTGTTCAGTCTAGTTAAATGCTCATGCATTAAAATGCTAATAATTAAACTGTTACGATTGACTAATGAACTCTGCCAGCGATAAATGATGGTCTTGTTAGATTCACTGCACAGCAAGCCTCCCTTTGTACTGAGAAAGTTAAAGGTTAAAGCGCTCTTGAAACCAATGAGTGGGTCTAGAAGCAATTACAATTTTTCCTTGAAACTAATAGTTACTACAATAATGTTTCAATTCCAACCCAGTAAGAGTAAAAAGAATAGAAGGGGGGGGGGGTAGGATGACTCTGAGCTCTATTCATGGAGAAGGATGTGGAGCTTTATTTAGCCCACAAGGCAGATGGCGTGGTTATTCAGACTAAAGCCACTTAGTTACAAACATTCTTCTTGGAACCCAGTCTCCCAAGGACGCCGACTGAAATGGTGACTTCTCAGGATGCAGCGGCAGGTGACCCAAGCTTCGTGGCATTATTTAGGACACAATGGTTAAGCAATGCAGGAAATTTCTCCCAGTTCTCGGTGTGATTCTGGGGAAGTTGCTTAATCTCTCTGGATCTCAATTTTCTCATGGTCTAAAGCAAGATAATAACAGCTCTCCATGGAGAATATTCTCTCGGTCCTGCCGGGCAGCCGGTTCCCATGAAGGTTGCTCCTTAGCTCTCCATTCACAGAGTTTGGCCGGAGTTGATTCCAACTGTCCATGCGCTAGGGGCGAGCATGTGACCCGGGTCTGGCCAATCAGAGTGGTGCATTCCTCTGGCCATAAATGGGCCTGACAGGAACCAATCAGAGAAATCGCAGGGCTCCAACTAGAGAGAGCTAAAAGAAAGCAACAAGCGTGGTGGCAGACGCTTGTAATCTCAGCATTTGGGAGGCTGAGACTGGAGGATCCTGGTTCGCGGCCAGCCGCAGCTAACTAGTGAGGCACTCCGCAACTTAGTGAGACCCTGTTTCAAAAATAAAGAATAAAAAATAGGCCTGGGGTATAGCTTGGAGGTAGAATGCCCCTGAGTTCAATCCCCAGTACCGCAAAATAAAAAATAAAAATAAATAAATAAAAGAAAGCAACACCTTTGGAGGCTGCGGAGCTCGGTCCAGCCTCACTAAGGGATGTTTCAGTCCCATACAAGCTCACATTTCCCTTCTTTTCTCCCCATAAGCCAGTTTGAGTTGAATTCCTCCCGTTCTCCCTTCCACTGACAGTGGGGATTGAACCAAGGGGCATTCTACCTCTGAGCTACACTCCAACCCTATTTTATTCTTTATTTTAAAACAGGGGCTTACTGTGTTGCAGAAGACCCTGGCAAACTGCTAAGGCTGGCCTCCAACCTGCAATCCTCCTGTCTCAGCCTCACTTGAGTTGAATTTCTGTTGCTGGCAACCGATTATCTCAGAGGGTGATTGTGAACATTAAGTTAATGTGTGGCTTGTGCTTTAGAAGACTCCCAATAAATGGTGACCATATAATGAAAGGGACATTGGGAAATTGACCAGCAGGACAAGGGTACCACACCTCCTGCCTACGTGTTCTTACACAGATGCTTAAAGCCATAGGTCAAGATGAAGTGGCTTGGCCAGATGTGGCAAAGATGGGACCAAGTTCAGCAGCAAAGACAAACACACACAAGGGCTGGTGGAGCAGACCCCAAGCCCTTTTCTAAGAACAAATTATATAGGAAGCAATAGAAGAGTCTGCTGAGAAAATCAACTGCGATCATGGACTTGAGTCATCGACACTATTCCCTAGCCATTCTGGTTGATCTTTGGACTCAAGGTCAACAGTGGTCGCATTCCGAGCTCCCACCAGGTTTTAGCATTTGATTAGAGCCTGTGTTTGGAAGGACCACACAGCGGGAAGTGTTTAGGATCTCAAATGAGTACATCTAGCTGACCTTACATAGACCACTGCCCTCTCTCAGACTTCTCATCTCTAAGAGGAGGATTAAAAAACCCTTGTCCTCATATCAGGGATGTTGGGGAAAGTAAGGACGAGGGCTGACACTAGGGGAAAAAAATCATAATTAAGGTAGAATTATGGGAAAGAATAATAATTAGCCATTTATATGGATGATCTTCAGTTTTGATAGAGGGTGTGTGTGTATGTGTGCATGTTGTTAGAGATTAACCTAGGAACATTTTACCTCCAAGCTAAACCCTCAACCCTATTTATTTATTTAATTTCGAAATAGGTTTTGCTCAGTTGCTGAAACTAGCCTTAAACTTGTGATCCCTGTCTCAGCCTCCTAAGTACTGGGATTACAAGCATGCTCCACCACTCCCAGGTAGATAGAGGGTGCTTGTTTGTTGTACTGGGGATTGAACCCAGGGCATTTTACCTCTGATCTATACCCAGCTTGATAGTGCTTTGACATCTGCCTTTGTGCAGTGTGAATCAAAAGCATAATACAAATGTAGGGAGGTTATTATATTCCATCCAATTATTTCCTGTTCATCCCACTTATTCCTGTCTCCCCAGGAAGTCCATCCTTTGGATAAGTATTTACAGAGCATCTATGCTCTCTGTAACCCTGGGCTAGCTGCTGGGGTTTGTCCTGAAAAAATAAATATGGTCTCAACTTTCATGAAGTATAAAGTCTAGTGGGGGCCCTACCAATAGGATTTGGCACAATAAATGCCAAATTACAGTTGTCACTGGGAGATGTACGGGTGGCTGGGGACTGAGGACAGCTCTGCCCCCATCTAGTGGATGTGGACATTGGGGGTGTGTGAACCTCTTTCTGGCATCTGCACTGCCCATCAGGGACCATCTGGGGGGCATGAGACAGGTTCAGGTGGCATCAGAGGACACCTCAAGTTTCCTGAGCCCCTTGCTCCCAGCCCTATCCAGCCCTATTTCCTCCTAGGCTTGAAGGCAACTAAGTGTGGCCCCAGGGTCAATATTCTGGCCCCAAACCTCAGAGCAAAGGTTGAGTACCAGAGTGAGGCTCAAACCTGGATGGCCACAAGAATTCCCCTTCCTGGATGTGCTCCAGTGCAGCAAAAGTGCAGCTGGAATCCCAGGCAGAAGTTAATGAGAACACCACCCCATGCACTGGATGAATTTTTAAAATCAGTTATGAAACCACCTCATCAATCCTGTCTTAAAACCTTAATATTAATTTTGTTTAAAAAAGTCTCATAGTCCGTTAGCTTCAGAAAGGTGTTTTAAATTTGTTTTAGAATGCAGCGGTAAGCAGTGTGTGTGTGTGTGTGTGTGTGTGTGTGTGTGTGTGTGTGTGTGCAGGCTTGATTCTGCACCACTGCGGCCACTGGGTGTCCTGCATCTGCCTGCTGCCCACCTGCCCACACACAGAAACTCAGCCTGCTTTTACTGTCACTGTCCACCGTCCCATGCAGGCAAGTGGCAATGCTGGTGACTTTGCTCAGTACGTCTGACCCTCCTGAGCCAGCAGAGTGGTCACAGTCCAGGAGACTGATGACTGCAGCAAGCAGCAATGGGGGGAGGGCCGTGTGACTCTGCCCTCCGGGGCCCCGAAGGCAAAGAGACCCAGGAATCCCCAGGAATCCCAGAGGCGAGGCCTCTTTAAGGCAGGACACTGAGGCAGTCCGCACAGGCCAGGCTACTGGAGGATCTGGCTGAGGTGGTGTCAACAGCAACATACTGTTTTCTTCTAAGCCAGGGCATGGGAACAAATCCATAGGAGGGGGATTCACAAGACACACAAAGTAAACTGCTCAACCATTTCTACACTGGCTGAGTCATTCTTGACTTCTGTTTTAAACACCATTTGGAGAGTGATGCAGAAATCCTGGACAGGGCCGGGGGAGGTGGCGGTCACATGGTAGAATTGCCACTAGCATCATATTTTGCTCTTTTCCAGGGGAAGGCTGTGGTGGGCAGAGATGGGGAAAGACGTAATAACTGAAAGCTTATATGTCTGCAGAGGGTTTTCATAGTATGTGTCTTGCTAGGTTTATTTCTACAGCTGATAATAGTGTTTCTGTTTGTTTTGTTTGAATGAAGCAGAAGGATCTTAAGTTAGATCTGAAGAAGGCTGTCTCCAGATAAAGGGTATTTATGGCAGCAATGGTGTGTGTGTGTGTGTGTGTGTGTGTGTGTGTGTGTGTGTGTGTGTGTGTGTTTCTGAGGATTGAACTCAGGGCATCACACATGCCAGGCAAATGTTCTACCACTGAGTAACACTCTAGTAGTAACAAAGATTTTCTAATTGAGGTGGTAGAATCTGTCTCTTCCTGAAAACCTTAGGAATCTGTCTTCTGAATGGTAGTTACAGTTTTCACTGAAGACTACAGATTTAGTCTGATTTGACAACTAATTAAAAAAACAAAAACAAAAAAAGTAGAATGCCTCTCATTTTCCATCTTTCATTTTCACATAATTGCACTTATCTAGGCAAATATAGCTACACTAAATTCATATTTTCCTTTCCATTTCTTTCTTTTTTTTTTTTTTTTAACAATATTGGGGATTGAACTCAGGGGACTCAACTCTGCCTTTTAAAACACTTTTTTTTATTTTGAGATGGGGGGGTCTCTTAAGTATCCCAGGCTGGCCTTGAACTTGTGATCCTCCTGCCTCAGTTTCTCGAGTAGCTGGGATTACAGACATGCACCACTGCACCCAGAAAGTTTGTATATTCGAAGGAAGTTTTTCCTGACTGCATGTTTACTGCAGGTCATTAGGAAGCTGCAGAGTGGAGGCTCCTCCCTGTGAATGCCAGGGCCTGAGCACATTCCAGGTCTTGAGCCCTGCCTAGGACCCCGGTGACGTCACACGGTCCTGTGAGAACCTGCCACTTCCTCGCTGGATAACGGGCATCTTGGGTCTGGCCTCAACACTTCTCCTTTCCCATTTCTGTAAGAGTTGAGTCTGAAGAATTCTACTTCTTTTTTTTTTCTTCCTTCCATGTGAAAAACTCCTGGGAATGAAAATAAATGTCACCCTCAACTTTGCTGTTTTCTTGTGTGCATGGTATGTGTCACCATTATAACTGGAAGGGACTAAAAGCCTGGCAAGTTAGCCAAGTCACTCGCTCAGGACAGCCATTTAGCTGGCTCAGAGAATGGTGCCTGGGTCTGGGCCTTCCACAGCTCCAAGACCTGGGTGACTGGCGGTGTGGCCAGAGTGGGGGGACAGACCACGCTGGCCTTGTCTGGCTGTCAAAGGACCCAGTGGGCATATTGCCTTTCCCAGGTCGGAGCGAGGAATGCATTTGCACCGGAACTACATCCGGGCCTCACCTAGCCTCCGACAGGAGACACCTGCGGCCCTTCACCCAGGTCACCCGAGGCGGCTTCCAGCTGCCGGGCCTGGAATCCTGAGAAAGAGCCCTGCTCGGGCCTTCCCCACGCTCAAGGACAGCCGGCGGCTCAGAGACCACCTGTTGGAGTAACGGAGTATCGCTTGATGCGATTCTTAAAATCACCAGAGAATAAGCACATCGGAGCGTTAAAAACATTGTCAATTTGATACTTTTTGGAATAATAAAAAAAAAAGATTGTTTTTAAAGCATCAAGTGAGACAAGGCAAAGATTCAAGAAGGAAAAGCCCCGCCTCCATCACCCTCAGCCTCTCCTGGAGTATCCGGGGCGAGCCCGGCCTGGAGGTCCCACGCGGCTCCAGCATATGTGCACGTCCTTAGGAAAATTCTACTTTGTTTTCATGGAGATGGAGTCTCACTTTATAAAATCTCTCTCCATCTTTCTTGCTTAGTATATTTGATGGCTCTACAAGTCAGTGAACCTAGATCTACCTCAATCTCTTCTCTTTTTTGATACATATACAAAATCTACACGTTTAAGATTTTATTATATATTCGGTTCTTAAGTGTAGGCTTTTAAAAACCACTTCACCCACCTACTTCCAACTCATGTTAATAAGCTGTTATATGTCCTTCTGCACCTTATTCTGTGTTTGTATCATAATAGACACACAAATAAATACAAACACATGTCTAAGATGTATGCATATTTTATATGCACGGCTGCATCTTGCTTTCCTCATCTGCCAGTATGTAGGGAAATCCTCTCAAATCAAATAATAAGGCTTTCATTCTCTCGTAGTGGGAACAAACCCTAGTTAATGTAAGCATTCTCTCATTAAGGACATTCATTTGATTTGCTATTTATTTTTTGGCTACTACAAACAGTGGTGTGCTAAACATTCTTACGTGTTTACACATAGATTCATATCCTTAGGTAATTGCGTTTTTGCTTGTATGGAATAGAATCCTAGGAGTGAAAATTCTGAGACTTTGGGGGGTAATTAAAGGCTTAAAAGAAAAAGGAAATGGAAAAGGAAAGCAAATGGCATGTGTGGTATGAGCCCCGAGCTTGGAGCAGCTTTGGAGGATGGGACACTTTCCGTGGTGTAAATTTTCTTCCGAGTTCCTAAATAGTTCAAAGTTTTCCTTTGGCTTGTCTAGTTACAGTTAGACCAATGGGTCCTATGACTATTCAAAATCTCCTTGAGGCTAGTATAGGAAAAATTTTGCACTAGGAGGCAGGCTCCTTATGCAGAAGCACCTGGCCCCTCTGCACGCTATTACCTGCCCCGCTTTCAAAGGAGCCCAGCTGGTCTGCTGCAGGGGACTGACTGCTGTGGGGCCTCAGGAGGCTGTAGGAGGTGAAGTCTGGGGAAGCTGCAAAACACTGCTTCCTGGGAAGAGATGGACTCTGTTGGCCCCACCTGCACCTGCTCTCAGAAGTCTCGTAGAAGCTCAGCTCCAAAGCAGGTCCTCACCTCCTTGCCATCCACCCTGTTGTGGTCTCACTGGGAGATGCAGCCCCACTTAGGGTGGCCACTTAAACCTTGGTTTTCTCTCTTCCTTGATGGAAAAATTACCATGATCAAACAAAACAAGCCAGCTCCTGTTTGTAGCACCAACAAATGAACGAGTCACGATGGATGAGAAGGGGAACACACAAATGCTTGGGTAGCTTGGAAAACAAAAGAAAACCTTTGTTTGAAAGGGGCTGGTACAATCTCAACCCACTCATTCAGCAGTGTGGTCCATTAACCACAGAGCTGGACCAGAACGAGTCAAAAGGAACGGCAGGCTGAGGGCAGCCTGGTGTCCAAATCTTGTCCTGTGTGAGCAAAGCTCCGAATCTCTTTGGGCCGCTGTAGCAGAATATCATCACGCGAGTAGCTATGAACAGAAAACATGAATTTCTCTCAGTTCTAGAAGCTGGCAAGTCCAAGATCAAGGTGTCAGCGGGTTTGGGTCTGGTGAGGGCCTGCTTTCTGGTCCACGTCTTAACATGTATGAACGGGGCAAGGGAAGTCTTGGGGTCTGCAATATACAGGCACTCTTGTGGTTCATGAAGACTTTGCTCTCATGAGCTCATTATTTCCCAAAGGCCCCATAGCCAAATACCATCCCCTTGGAGAGAGTGTGTGTAAAGATTTCAGCATATGAAGAGGGGAGGGGCATAGACATTCAGACCAAAGCAGCAATGGAAGCTGGGAGAAGAACAATGTGCTGGAATCTGGCTCCGCTCCCTGACCTGGCACATGGGTTTTGATGGGCTGCTGTGTTTCTAACCCTGCTTGCTATGACCGGGGTGGGAAAAGACGGAAACAGTCCCAGGCATGAGACGTAGCGTTTGAGCTAAGTGAGGAATGCTTAATCCCATGGAGAGGAAAGGTGGTTCCACAGAAAAGGCACCTGGCGTAGTTATAGAAGAAATCTCAGAGACATCGCAGGGCACCGTGGAAAGGGATGCGTTGGGGGCCTGGTCTCCGGTTGTGGCACTGTCACCCAATAGCCTGAGGCTCTTCATGCTGGCATCTCACTTCTCTGGGCCTCAGTTTACCTGCCTGGGAACGAAAGCCATTCCCTAGATGCCTTCCAAAGCCACTCTCAACTAGGAAACTCTAGTGATTTTTTAAAAATTAAAAGTAACATTTTTAATATAACAATAGCAATCATGTTTCTTATAGAGAAATCAGAAAATACAGATGGGTTTAAAAACAAGAAAACTGAATGAATATTAAACCTGACATCATATCGCTATCAGTAAACACTATTTACAAGCTCACGTTTGTAGATAATAAAGCTCATAGGCTTTTTTTTTTTTAAAAAATAGGCATATACCTTCCTTAGTGTTTATATATTAAGTATACGCTTCTAGCAAGGGATCTGTATTAGACAGCTTTCTTATTGCTGTGATAAAAATACATGCGATGTCCGGGCGTAGTGGCGCACGCTTGTAATCCCAGCATTCGGGAGGCTGAGACAGGAGGATCTGGGTTCACGGCCAGTCTCAGCTACCTAGTGAGGCACTCCACAACTTAGTGAGACCTTGTTTCAAAATAAAGAATGAAAAATAGGGCTGGGGGTGTAGCTCGAAGGTAGAATACCCCTGGGTTCAATCCCCAGTACCGCAATAAATAAATAAATAAATAAACAAACAAATAAATCAAAATACATGAAGTGAACAACTTAGAAGAGGAAAGGTTTATTTGGGCTCACGTTCAGAGGTTCAGTCCATGGTCGGCTGACGCCAATGCAGAAACATCATGGTGTCAGCACAGCACGTCAGAGGCAAGCTCCCCAATTCATGGTGGCCAGAAGCAGACAGAGAGACAGGAAGCTTCCATGGACAAACGCAGTCCTCAAGGCCACGTCTCCAGTGACCCCTCTCCTCCAGCAATGTCCCCCACCGCGAACCTTGTGGCGTTGCCAACACATAAGCTCTTCTGGTCTCACTCCATATCCACACCATACCAGGATCATATGAGGCATGTATCATTACAAGATACTTATTTTTTCACTTAATAGGCCAGGGAATTTCTTCTCACATCCCTAACAGCCTCATTTAAATTGGCTGGGAAGGCTTTGGTATATGAATACTCCACAATTTATTAATGTTGGGCGTTGAAGATGGTTTATATTTTCTACTCGTAAATAATGCCGCAATGGATGTCCTTAATTTAGGACATGACTGTTTGTGTCCTCCATTGTGGTCCTTACAGAGGTATCAGTGGGTGACGTGTGCAGAGGGAAGACGGCAGAGATCACACAGGTCATGTTGTGTGTGTCCGAGATAGTGTGTGTGTGTGTGTGTGTGTGTGTGTGTGTGTGTGTGTGTGTGTACTGGGGATTGAACCCAGGGGTGTTCTACTTCTGAGCTACACCCTCAGCCCTATTTCATTTTTTAATTTTGAAACAGGGTCTCACTAAGCTGTTGAGGCCCTTGCTAAGTTGCTGAGCCTGGCCTTGAACCTGTGATCCTCCTGTCTCAGCCTCTCCAGTACTGGGATTATTTGATGGTTAGCATCTCTGCTCCAGGCTGGCTGTGCCTGGCTCTGGACTCATTGAGCAAAGAGCTGGTGAGGTTGGGAGGACTTGAAGGTGGTAAGGTCATGGTGACCATTGGAGCACCTGGCACCTGGGGACGGGTCCATGGGATGCACCCCAATGCTGAGTATTCCAGAGCCTTTAGAACTTCTGGAGGTGTGCAATGAGCAGCAAGTATTGTTGAGGAGGTAGCGAGGCTTCACGTTGCCTGGAAGTCAGGAGAATGCTCTCTGATAATGATTGCTAAGCTGCTCAGCAATTCCCTGAGGAAAGTTCTCCTTCAGTGACTCTTGGAATGCCATTTTATTGCCCTCCTCATTAGGAAAGGGGAAGAATAAAAATTGAGGCCTCATAAACAAGTGCTCGCAAGATCACCGAGATAATCTGCCAAGAGCACTTGAGTTCCTTCATGAATAAGAACCCGTGAGGTGTGAATGGGCGGGAAGCTCTGAAAACTCGAAGACGTCGGCAGTCTGAGCACTGAAGTGTGGCTAGTGCCGCGATGCCGAGGGAGGCCGTGGACCCATTTCACAGATGGGCGCCCTCGAGGCACAAAGGTCCAGGTCTGACTCTGTGCAAGGCAGCCAGCCTCAGCAGGGCTGGCATCCCCTTCTTTGTCCATGGATGGGCCATCCCTGCCTTACCAGCTCCACTGTAGAAAGGGTGGAATGAGGTAACGTCTCAGAACGTCCCTCGTAAACTATAAAATATTATATGTCTATGTGAGAGATTACTACGACTTATAAAGCTGAACTATTGCAAATTTTAAATGAAAAGCTCGAATGGCCAAGCTGTAGAATGCTCACTTTTCATACTCATTTTTCTGTAATAAGAAGAAACAATAACAATAAGAAGAATCGAGAACATGTTCCGAACGCTGCTGTGTGATTCAGATCCTTTTGTGCTGTTAGCCCATTTAACCCATGCCAAAGGAAGGTGCTGCAACCATCCTCATTTTACTGGGGCACAGAGGGTGTTCCCAGTCCCCCTCCAAAAGGACTTGGGTTTGCTCTGAACATGAACATGTCTTCAGGAAGCCAGAGTCAACCTAGAGACTTGGTCCTGCCTTACCAGCAAGATAGGCGGGGTCCTTCCCTGCTTCACGCTGGGGTTTCCTCCTGAGCAAAAGGGGTTCAGCTGACTCATGACCCAGAGGCCCCTGTCGTATTTCCCTTCTGAGCCGCACTTGCAGACAGCCTCTGAAGATGCCCATCTCTCCTCCCTGGAAATCATGAATTTTTATGAAGCCGGCCCAGAATTCCCGGAATCCAGTCGGGTGCACTTTGCAGTCCCTAAAATGCTGTCACCATGGAAGGTTTCATTGCTTGCACCTGCTAAAACATTTGAGGCATTTGAGAGGCAGTGAAACACATTTGCTTTTCATTTTATCTGACTTTGGAAACCTTTGAAGTGTTTAATAGTAGAGCCCAGGAAAGATCGCTGCCTCTTAATCATTTACTCGTAACGCACATTCTCGGCTGCTAGGCTGTCAAGCAGAAACCAAACTGAGCCCGCTTTTATTAAGTGTCACATGCCCAGTCACTGTTCATTAAAGGTGTTTTAAGGTTTGCATTATGTAATTTATGAGAAAAAGAAATAAAAATTCCATTGTTTTATTAATATGCAGCCCAAGATCTCTTGCTCGTAACAAACTGGAGGCAAGTTGGCCTACAGGACATGAGGGGCAGCTGGGGGTGGCCTTCCCTTCTCCCGCCACCTGTGCTCCCCTGGCCCCCCACATCCACACCATCCCACCCCCTGGCAGGAGCCTGGCCAGCGTGCAGAGCTCTGGGAGGGGGCCACCCCAGCCCGTCCTCCAGGACAACCTCCAGGGCTCTCCTTCCCCCAGGCCTCAAGCGAAAAGGAAACTCTGTCTGCCTCTCTTCCATGTCCTCTGGAAAGGCATAGAAATAAACAAGTAGCAGGACAAAGCATTCCTCGAGTGACTCCACGTGACCTGAGAGTCACAGTCTTTGAGAACTTACCTACCTGCCTCTCAGGAGGGCAGCCAGAGGGAGGGCTGGGTCCCTTTCCGTGGGCCAGGCACCTGCTCCTTGCAGATGATCTCACTGAATCCTCACCATTCCTAAAGGGAGGGAGTGGCCAACCTCATTTTCAAACAGGCCAACCTCCTGTTTCAAAATAAAGAATAAAAAAATAGGGCTGGGGGTATAGCTCGGAGGTAGAATGCCCCTGAGTTCAATCCCCAGTACTGAAAAAAAAAAATTAAAACTAAGAGTGGTGCATGGTAGTGCATGTTTATAATCCCAGTGCTTAGGAGGCTAAGACAGGAGGATCACAGGTTTGAAGACAACAGCATCAGCAAGTAGAAAGACTTTCATCAACCTGGTGAGAACCTGTTCCAAATTAAAAATAAAATAGGTAATAAAATAGGTAGCAGGAACCAAGATCTGCCCCTTCTCTCCTCCAGCTGTCTTTGTCTTTTGCTCTCGGACAGAGGGGCTATCATAAGCCTCGGGAATCAAGCCACCTCCCTGGAATCAAGCCACTTGGACTGCCGGTGTGTGTGTGGGGTGCAGCCTGTGCCTCACCTGGAGCCCAGCAAGGCTCACTGCCTCCAGGAAGGGCAGTTCCCTCCTACAGAGCCTGGGAGTGTTGCCAGAGCCTCTATACTTCCAAGTCCCTGGAGGTCTTGCAGGGGGGTGCTCATGGAGTCTCTGCTGGCTGACACAGTGGGACCTCAGCCCCTCCTTAAGGAGGCCCCATTCCCCTCCTTAGCTTCTTCTGAACACAGGTGGGGGACCCAGCTTGACTTGGCCTGGAGATGGCTTTGGACCTCCTCTCTACCCCTCAGTAGTTCTTCTCTTCTCTGTCTCCTCTGACCATCACATAAAGCACAAAGAGGAAAAGTGTTATTTTCCAAAATGTGGACAGCCCCCAAACCTTTAGCCCTTGGTCAGGATTTGCAAACCAGTGCAACCAAAGGTATTTCTCACCTGCACACGCAGCCCCCAGCCCTGCCACACTTTCCTGCCCACACAGAGAGAATCACGAGCTTGAGTTTTGAGTATTTTTTCAAATCAAGTGACTCATGTATTACAGGTGCAAAGCCACACCAGGCTTTTCCTCTTGGGCCCAGATTTGTGAGATTTGAGTTCTGTAAGGGATCTCAGGTGCCAAGACGTTTCCAAGACCTTTGACAGGAATGGTGTGGAGTTTGGAGAACAGGAGACCTGTAAAGTCTGGGTTGGGGCCTGGGCAGGGCGGGCTGGTGCTAAATGAACTCCCACTGGGAAGCTCTCTTCTCTCAACCCAACCAGAATAGGAAAGGCCCTGTTTGCAGGAGGAGGGTGGCGGGCCAGGTTTTACAAAGCAAAGTCATTCATTAACCCATTTAATTTCCGATTACCAATTCAACTGATATTCTGATAGCACTGGCTGCTGGCGACCAGGGCTGCAGGAGCCCTTGCCTTTGATCCACCAGCTCAATTTCCATTAGCAGTAAAACCTGCAGACCTCTGTTGGCCTGCAGGAGTGGTATGGCATCTCCCAGGATCTTGTGGGAGCTCTGAGCCGCTTGTCCTGATGGGTAGCGATCCTGAAGGCGTCTTCATGAATCTATTAGCTCATCGATGCTGCACATGGTTTCTGCACAGGACTGGGCACTGCGAGGTGCCAAACAGAGAGACAGGGAGGTGACCAGGCAATTTCAGTACACAGGGCTCCAACTGGACCTGGGCAAGAGCATGCAGGCGGCCGTGGGGGCTGGGAGGAGTGTCAGGGAAGGCTTCCCACAGGAGGTGAAGCCTTAGGGGATGAGCAGAATAGAAAATTAAGCTCAGAAGGACCTTGTTCACCCAGGAAGGAGACTGGAATTTATTAAAGTGCTACAGGGAGCCATTGATGGACTTTTTTTTTTTTTTTTTTGACACTGGGTATTGAACCTGGGGGCATTCTACCTCTGAGCTACACCCCCTAGCCCTTTTTATTTTGAAACAGGGTCTTGCTAAGTTGCTGAGGCTATCCTGGAACCTGTGATCCTCCTGTCTCTGCCTCCCAAATACTGGGACTACAGGCGTGCACCATCTCTCCCTGTTTATGGAAGGGCTTTACGAAGGGGTGGACAGTGTGAGCAGATTCATTGGCCGGAGGGTCAAGTGTGGACAGGGCTGCAGAAGGGGCAAGAAGGGGAGTGGGGAGACCAAGTTGGAGTCTGAGGGCAGCAGAGCATGTGGGTTTAAGCGAGGCCTGACCTGGGCATACATGTTGCCAGGGGGCAGAGGCGAGGTCCTGCCAAGTACAAGCCCCCTAGGGAATGAATGGCCAGACAATGTGGCATCTTTGTGGTCCAGTACCCACTGAGCCCCTGCTCAGAAGTGGAAATTCAGATAAGGGGAGACAGCCACAGGGAAGAGAGAGAACTCAGAAGACAGATGGAAGGGGCTCCTTCTTAAGTCTCCTAAGAGTTAACTAAACCGTTGCAGTTGGATAATTTGGGGGGCTGAAAACAGAGGAAAGAATATTCCTTGGACTTTAGACAGGCATCAAATAAGAACTAGCTCAGGGTTGCCATGGACAGGTGTGTAGGCTCGACACAGAAGCAGATGACCATGGCAGGCGATCCTGGGTGACATACAGTCTCTGTCAAGCATCAGGATGTCTTATCCTGAGTGTTAGATGCTAATTTTCTTTTTTCCTCATGGGGGATTGCGAGGTAGGGAGGGGCAATCACTATACCCCATGAGACTCTCAGCTATTTCTTCAAACACTAAATTTACTGCGAACCTCACGTAGCAATTTTAAAAGTAGCTAAGCACTTACCATGTGCTGGCTCTTGTGCGTGCTTTCACGTGTCAACTCACTTAATTCTCCTGTCCCTGAGAAGTAGGCATCATTACGTCCATTTTCACCGATGGGGAAACTGAGGCTCAGAGAGCACGAACCATTGGAGCCCAGCCACACAACGGATGCCTAGAAGAGTTGGGCATTGCCAAACGTGACAGGTAAGTCCCGCCACGGCTGAGACACTCTTTAGGGGTTGGGGTCATGGAGATGTGTTTGGAAAAACCTGGGCGAGAAGCGAGGGCCCCTCTGCGTGCAGAGTCCTGCTGGCAGCCCTTCCCTTTCCCGAGGCCATGCCGCAGGAAGGCTCTGGCTCCCAGCTTGCACTTTCCAATCATCTGGATCATCTGCACATCTTCCAATCATCTGGATGGTGCTGCTCACTTAGAGAAATCTGATTAGCTGCCCTTTACAATGAAGGGGGTGCCGCTTTGCTTGCAGGTAAAACCTGGGAGAAGGGACAGGGCCTTATGTGGCCCACCCTCTCCCTGTTTCTCGTGGAGAATGGGCAGCAGGTGACTGGAAGGGTCCTTGCCCCTCTGCTGTCACTGTCTGCTCCACAGGGGCTTCTGTGGCTGTGTGGCCAGATGGCAGGTGCATCAGCGCTTACCGTAAGTGCTGGAGTCAGCGAGAGAACGGCGCTCATGACTCCACTAGCAGAAATTAAAGTGCTCGGACAGGAGCTCCAGAAAGTCAACATGGCAGGCTTTTGGACGATGCATTCCCCCAGACTGCTTTGCACCCGGGGTACACAGACAGAGAAAGGATTCTTGTGAACTGTCTAGCAAGTTCCAGGGTAGAAGCAAGGGACATTTCACCTCTATTCTGTGCGCGACCCTTTGCTAGGCACCTTGAGGATGCCATTTAGCCCTTCTGAGCACTCTCTGGGGTAACTCCAGTGAGCCACACTTTGCAGAGAACACTGAGGTTTGCAAGTGGCGCTCGCTGTGCAAAGTGTCAGGGTGGAGTCTGGGGTCCACTGGCTTCCAATCAGTCCTGGGGTGTCCTGCCACATGGTTCTAGGGCCTCATACAAAAGAGAGGGTTTGGGCGTGTGGGGTTCGTTTTATAAGATGAATGCAAATGTATTCAAAAGCATATTTTCATCATTTCAGGGGGATCCTGTTATTCATCAAAGCAGAGCCTACCTACCTTCTGACTTGGAGTATATGGAGCATTTCAGAAATATTCTGGTCTGAGATTTAACCCACCACCATCAATACTTTGGTTCAAAGGTGTCATTCATTCTGGAGGAAAGAGGAAACGAGCACAAAGAGACCACGTGCCCCAGGTGAGGGAGAGACGGGCCCTGGCTTGCCAAGGAAGGGATGCAGCTTTAGCGACCTGTGAATTAGCCCCGAGTTACCACCCAAAGGCAGGGGGTGGTCACAGGGGGCCCAGGCCAGGTGTCCCTTCCCTGAGGGTGAGAGGTGACAAGATGGATGAAGATGGGGGCGGCTTGGGCCACCCCTGCAGGCTGCCCCGGCCTTTCCTGAATGACTTTAGCCCTCCCTAATTCCAACTCTCAAAAGTGCAGTTCAAAGTTATAATCTTGGGAAACCATAAGCCCCACATAAGCTTAAAAATTCATAATTTCATATTGATAACGTAGAACAATTATTTTGTAATTTTTAAAAATATATAATTTTATTGGTGTATTGTAATTACACATCTTAGTGAAGTTCAAAGTGATACAAACAGGCATGTGACGCTTGGTGTGAGTCTCTCCTAGACACACCTTGGTGGCAATGAGAGTTTGTGTTATAGTTTACTGCATCTCAAATTGGGATCCAAGATACTCTCCAGAACATAGAGATTCTATTTCCTTTTTAAGTGGCATCCATGTCCAGTTGGAGTTTAGGACCTACGGCTCTCACATAAAATGATATCCCCAAACCCTGGAGATCAGTAAGGATGAACCAGTGACAAGGTCACCCTGCTCTGGACCGACAGTCTGCGAGATGATGGAAATGGAGAGAGATCCTTTAGGTCACTGGGCTCTCTGCAAAGCCTAGCTTCAAAGCAAATGAAACACAGTGACTGTCCTGGCCACCATCCGCCAAGGTCTCACTGTACAGTGTTACTGGATCTGGAAGCATTATGGAAGCACAAGGCTTGGAGAGGTCAAAGAACATGCTTGAAATCCCTTAGGCAAGAGCTGTATCCCCAACCATTCCTCCTGACTCGTAGCTCTGCAGAAGGAGCTTGCTGAGCACCTACTATGCACTGGTCCTTGTTCTGGGAGCAGTTGCGGATTGCATAGCTGCTCAGGGAGGTGGCTGCAGTTGTGCGAACTGGATAATGTCATCTACCAAGAGCATCCAGCGCAGTGCCCAGCATCTAGGGGTGATAGTCTGGGCACAGTTAGCCTGTCCATCTTTCTTCCTATCTGCCCTCCAAGTGGATCCAATAAGCTGCTAACAGAAGCAAGACTGAGCTAGCTGGCTCTTGGAGTACACGAATTTCAAGAAGCCCAGCCCTGTGGATTCCCAGGAGGAAACCTAGGGGCGGAGGCTTGGCGCAGTTACCCTCCACACTGAGGAATTTGGTTCTCTGAAGAGCTTCCGATGCAAACATCTGGGCCGACTGGGGCAGACCTGCTGGGTTTGCAGAGCTGGTAGGGGTGGCGTTAGGGGTCATTCGTCTTTCGTCTCAGGAGGGGATGAGCAGTGCGGCTGGGGACAGGGAGGGATGTCCCGTGACCCTTCTGTTTTCTCTCATGAAGCTTCTAAGGAAATTCCATCACATTGTATTTACAAGGTATCCCCAACTGTCAGCTTCCTTGAACACAATGTATTTAATAAAAAGCCATTAAGCCTTGTAAAGCTGTCAGAAATCTAAATGACACTTGTAATAAAATCTTGTCGGGTGACCTGTTCCGGTTAATCAGGCCTGGTGACATCATCACCCTCGGATCTGTCTGATACCCAGGGCGCGAGGTATATTTAGACAGCTTTATGATCCACAAGGATTTGAGTTATTAAAATTGTACAGTTTTGCAAGGAATTGGGGATTTAATAAAGCAGCAGAGAAACTACAAAAGGAGCAATAACCTTTGGAAAAAGTCAGTCGCCCTGCATGCTGGGGGCGTGTGCTCAGGCTGGTTGTCTGGCCAGGGCTAATGCCAGGTGCTCCACCTGGGCAATTTTATGCATCTACAATGTGTATAGCTGGCATCTGCATGGCTAGCAAACAAAGTACATCTTTCCCAATGACTTCAAGGTGGTGAACTGTGCTTAAATGTAGATTTATGGATTTCTTCATGTTACAAGAAGATATTACCATCAATGCCAATTCACACTAATAAGCCATTTTGAGTAAATACAACTGCTAGATTGTAAATATCTTTGGTTCTGCCTACCACCAGGATGATTTCTGGGCCTCCAGCCCCTTGAAGGCATAATTCTATTTATCTCAAACTACATAAAGCCTGGCTTCATGTGAGAATCAGGAAGAGACAGATGGACAAACACAGACAGGGCGTACTCATTTACTTGATACCTTATAAATTTAGACTCAACGGCCAGATATCAAAAAAGTGTGTTGGGCACAAGGTAAATAAATCACACCTGCAATCCTGGCATAAACTGGCACAGGGCTCCTGATATCTCAGTCAAATTATTCCATTTGTTTCTAAAGATATTTTAATCCCACATGACCTCAAACTTCCCGTGAACCAGAGCCTGGACCCAAGGCCGCCCACGGCCCTTGCAATAAATCCGTTGTCTCCCTTCTCGGCCCTCAACCCAGGCCCATAGATCACCCCTCCCTGCATCTTGCTTCAATTACTCAATTAAGTGCAGTAAAGTTCTTGTAGGTTTTGCAGATGTTGCTTTATTATCAAGGCCTCAGAAGACAGGGGGTTCAGGAGCTGAGGTTATAGGAAGGTTGCTGGGGGAAGGGCTGGGATTGGGCATGGGGATATTCCCAGCAACTTCTGGGGCCAAAGTCCCGAGAGGAGCAGGGACATTGTTCCTTGTGTTGGACAGCCAGCCCCTTCCTTCTGCAGTTTGGAATTTGTGATGTTATCTCAC
>PVLC010030070.1:0-19717 GCA_004027655.1 Graphiurus murinus
TCCTTGTTTCATTTTAGAAAGAGAATTTGATTCTATTAGAAATCCACCACCATTTTCTAGGCTATCAGGCCAGATTAATTATAATAAGGATGCATCTTAAATTCTCTCCAAAGGGCTTAAGTTACTCAAACATGATTTTCCTACATGGTACCTTAGCACAGATCCATGTTGGAAGCTATTGCAGTAGTCCAAGTGACTACTTAGCACAGACCTAGAGAACAATGCTGTTGCAAAGTGAGCAAGTAGTCCGGGTGAGCTACAAATATGGATTTCATGTTTCTGTCTTGGGTGGCTGGACAGATCGGATTCACCTGGAGTAAAGCAAGCTCGAATCCATCAGCCCATGCATGGGAAATTCATCTCTTCTCTAAGAAGTTAGAGGAAAACAAAGTCAAGATGCTTGTGCAACACTGGACTAGGTCAATGTCAACTATTTGGATCCTGAGAGCAATCACTTTTTACACAGGTGGGCAAACCGGATTAAGGTAGTTGCTTAGCTTTAGGTGTTCTAATGAGCTAGGTTGAGGCTGAGACAAAAGGACCGCAAATTTGAGGCCAGTTTGGACAGCTTAGTGAGACCCTGTCTCAAAATAAAAAATAAAAAGGGCTGTGGGTGTAGCTCAGAGGTACAGCTTCCCTGGATTCAATCTCTAGCACCACAATAAAATAAAAAAGGAGCCATGTGACTGTCCACTGAGCACCAGTGAACAAGAAATCAAATTCAAGTTATTCAAGGACTGATGCCCCAGCATCTAATTCTAGCCTAACAGTCATCAGAATCAGTTCCCCTACTCCCCTCTCCTCTTTCATTTCTTAGTAACCCACCCTGCTGTCTGAGTCCTTCTCAGCTTTAATTCACCCCCCAAAAATTCATCCAAGGTGAACCTATCTCTTATTGGCAGCGCAACCTCAGGCAAATCACTTTTGCTCTCTTAGCCTCAGTTTCCTCACCTGAAAACAATATGAAAAAAAAAAATGACAGATAATGTGTGTAGAACAGCCAGCACAATACCAGATACTCCTGTGATTCGTATTAAGAGAACACAGTTCTCCAACTGTCAGTGGATGTGAGGCTTCCTTGTTCTCTTGGACTGTTGAAAAGATTCCTTGAGCACTAGAGACAATAAGAGGCCTGCTTTTCCCTGATTGCTTACCCCAGTAAAGTTCCCAGCATGCAGCTATCTTGCCAGTTTGAAAGTCTGGATGATGGCTCCCTGGTATCTCTTCAAATGCTGCAGCCGGTTAGTTACGGCTTCCGCTGACCTCTCTGCAGGGTGGGACAATGGACAGGCAACAGCTGCCGAGCCACAGCCAAGAGCCCGCAGAATCAAAGCTGCAGCTGTGTTAATGATGCTGTGGTGTTGGGGTGGCTGTCTTGAGGACAATAAAAAAGAGAAAGGAAAAAAAAGAGAGAAAGGAAAATAAGAAAAAAGAAAAAATCTCAAATCCCCAAACAAAGACAGATGTTTTGACTTAGGAAAAGAGCATGAAAAGAAACCAGTTTGGAAATTGATTTTCCTAACAGCAAATGAATACTTACTGGGGATAATTTAAAAGACATTTAATATTTATATCAAAATTAACCCAAAGGGGAAATAAAAATGCAGTCCTCTCTACTCCTCCATTTCTTTCTTCCTTTTCCTCGCTATTCCAATACAAAAAGTCTCCCTCTTAGTTAGTCTAGCTGGTTCAGGTGGACCTGCCCAGGGATTTGGGGAATGTGATTTGGAAATTTCATCCCTTAACTTATACTGCTGTGTGTACTTGAATCTGGCTCCTGCAGAGTCCTCAGTTAATTTCAATGTGAGTTGAGTGTGCTGACAACAACGTAATGGGACGATCATCACTGGCATTTGCAGAATACTACAGAGAGCCTCACATTGGGATTCAAGAGAGATGGGTTTCAGTTCTGAGTTGGCCCTCCCGGAGGTCTGACTTAGGGAAAATAACTCAGCTGCTGCTTCTTCTTCTTCTTCTTCTTCTTCTTCTTCTTCTTCTTCTTCTTCTTCTCCTCCTCCTCCTCCTCCTCCTCCTCCTCCTCCTCCTCCTCCTCCTTATTCTTCTCCTTTTCTTTTTTTTTTGTACTGGAGATTGAACCCAGTGTTGTTCTATCTCCAAGATACACTCTCAGTCTTTTTTAATTTTTGTTTTAAAATTTTGAAACAGAGTCTCACTAAGTTGACAAGGCTGGGCTTGAACCTTTGACCCTCCTATTTCAGCTTCCCAAGTACTGGGATTATAGGCATGTACCACCACACCTGGCTATAACTCACTTCTTGAGGACTCCACTCTCTATTGTCTCTTTCTCATCCAAACTTCAAAGCCAAGTGCAGGACTGTTGTTTGTGCTCATGTGCATTAGATGCCCATTCTGGGGCAAGAAGGGGCCAAAATACAGGCTTTATTCCTTTTGCCAAGACTATTTCTACCCAGAGTGGGAGACTTTTTGAAACAGGCACCAAGTGCCCTGTGTACCATCTGTGGGTCCTGGTTATGGGCTTGGGAAAAGGCCCTTCACTGAAGTGGGGCAGAGATGCAGAAAAGACAAAGCATTTCTGAAAGCCTGGGAGCTGAAAGTTGTACGATGCAGCTATGGTTGCAGGATGACCATTGCGAGTGACTGAAAGACGGGAGAAGTATTCCAGAGATAATATGAAAGAGTTCAGGGGAGGGGAGAGCAGGCTGAGCATGGACGGAGAGAGGAATCCAGGGAGAAGTCTGCAGAAGACAAAGGGAGTATTCCTTCTCCAAATTTCAGCCTAGCCTTGATTTAATGATGAGACTTAGAGAAACCAGACAGGGAGGCTGAAAATCCCCACTGACCTACAGAGCTTTGACAGATGCTATGTTTTGACTGGGGCAGATGGAGAGGGGGTGGGTTTTGGAGACTGTAGTGGGGACAGGTTGGAAGAAGGTATAAATATAAGTAGAACAAGAGAATAAGACAGGCACAAAACTTACACTTTTAGTTAATGAGTACCTGCAATGTATCCACTTTTACATGGTTGACTAGAGTTTGTCCCTTGTGTCTGCTTTCTGTAGAAATGTGGTCTTTGTTGTGCCTGCCTGGGTCTGATTGACTGGCCTCCCATTGAGTTTGAAGGTTTCCTAAGGTAGAGGGATGCTGGAGAAGTGGTGGGGAAATCGGAAGGCCCAAGGTGATGTTAATAATGTTTTCTACTTGGAAGTCCCTAGACTTGCTTTGGCTTAGAGGGTGGGATAGATCATGATCTGGAAGACAAGCACAGGGAATGAGAATAAGTGTTTATGCACAGTGACTGCAGAGAGTGAGGCTGGGCAGAGGTGGGCAAATTCTAAACTTACTAGGAGTCTTCACAAGGGGCAAAAGAAGGTTCCTGGGTGTCCAAAGAGAAGACTGAGGGCAAAATGAAAAGAAGAAACCTCTTCCCAAATACACCCAGATCTTTCTGATCTGGAAACAGGGGAGGGATTCTGTTTGCAGAATCCACAGGAGTGAATCAGTGAAAGCTTCAGAGAAAGGCACCGTATGGTTCAGTTAGGTGGGAGCCAAGAAGCAGCCAGCAGAAGTAGGGGCATCCCCCAAACTGACTCTGTTCTGAGCTGGGCCAAGCAGGACATGCAAAAAACCCTCTTAGAGCTGTCAGCATAGACACTGCACCCTGGACTTTCCCAAAATGTGCTGAAGAGGTTTTGTGGAAGCTGTGGGAGCTAAGAGCGCATGTGGGGAACTTAAGAATGTAAAGCTGAGAAGAATGTAAAGCTGGAAGAATGTAAAGCTGGGCAGCAACCCTGACTTGGAGACTGAGCAAGACAAGGGAGCAGGCACGGGGAGTTCTGTCATAGTTAAACAGTTCTGGGTTAGATGGTGGATGCTAGCCCTACTTTTCGGCAGCTGACTTTACTTACCAAATGGGCTTGTTGGTGTTTAAAAATCTTTTTGGTTCTCTGAGACTGAGACAAACCTTATCTCTCTCCTTAACATCTGCAGCTCAGTCTTCATGTGATGCCAGAAGCTTGTTCACATTACTGTAATCACAGCTGGGGCACCCTCACCACCCAACAGCAGGGCAGGATGCACCCCAAGAGAGAGCCCCTGCTAGTGGAACACCCGGTACTTTCACACACTCCCCAAGAATCCTTACACACTCCTGGGGGGCAGGCACATTTTCTCATGGAGCAAATGAAAGATTCTGAGTTCAGCAAAGGTAAACAGCAACTAGGAGTCAAACCAGATTGTTTTTCCTACCATACTTTCATCACCCTCATTAAATCCATCTCCATATTCACTCCTGGAATTGTCCTCATTTCCTCTAACTCCCAATTTGTTATTTCACAAGACAAAATTCTGTTCCCTATAGTGAACCCTCATACCTTCATGGGAATGCATTGTCAAACTGAGTTGGTAGGCCAGTAAAGAAAATCAACTAAAATTATATTCTTTGGTTTCTATAAACCCATCATAAAACCAAACTGTCTAATGAACCAGAAAATCTCTCTACAAAAATCATTAAGTTAAAAATAAACTTTAAAAATTGACTGGCAATCAACAAGAATAATAGAAAACTTGAGACCTTCGAACTAAAGCAGTAATTATATTATTGATCTGAAGGATTAAGGCAAAGAGAAGCCACCTGGGGATAGAATATGACTAATTATTACTACCCTTTGGCTGGGAACTTTGGAGTGCAATGAGTGATTAAGTTTTATATCTCGGGAGGAGACTGCCCTCTCATTACCCCTACCATAAAGAACCATAAAGAAGTTTGTTCAAGCCAGATGTGATGGAGCATACCTATAATCCCAGTTCTTGGGAGGCTGAGACAGAAAGATTGGTTCACAAGCTCAAGACCAGCTTCAGCAATTCAGTGAGACCCTCAGCAACTTAGTGAGACCCTGTTTCAAAATAAAAAAATAAAATAGAGTCTAGGAGTGTAGCTTAGAGGTAAAATACCTCTGGGTTCAATCCCCAGTAACACACACACACACACACACACACACACACACACACACACACACACACACACACAGTTTGTTAACAGACCAGATTCCAAATGTAGTTTTGCTAGCAATTTCTAATGTGATCATATGAAAAAATAAAAGTGCTTTATAAACTGTGAAGAGCTTTACAAAAACAATTGGTTCCTTGCCTTTATCCAGGAGGCTGGGATTTAGGTCTTGTCCACATTTGTGTCCTCAGAATACCTGGACTCAGCAAGTATTTGTTGAATGAATTAATTATCTTTTGTACAAATGACACCCTTCTGATATTGTCCTGCTTTTCAGTTGAAGTTGTGCAGTACAAATGGATTTATTCTGATGTTGCCTGAAAATACTTGGGTTAAAACTTAGGGGTAATGTTCTGCCACCTTAACCTCAGCACGCTCACTCACATGAACCTGGCTGCCTGATACCTTCTTCTGTCTGTAGAGCTGTGTAGGATGGTTAACTGTGAAGCTCCAGAGCTCAGTCATGCACTTGGGGCTCCTATGAGTTCCTTATGAGGATCTAGGAACACTAGGCAGTTTAAGGCAGAGGATATAGGAACAGGAATGGTTAAAAGAAGCCATTTAAAAGAACAGAAGGAGGGAAGGTTACTAGATACAAGTGTAACAGTACAAGTTAATACAAAACTTCAGCCCTTTCTGTGGCCACATTCTGAGTATAACCAATATAAACAAGTCCCAAAAGTGATCAAAGGGGAAAGGATGAGAGAGACAGATAAATGTCACCAGGAGATTAGAAGAGCCTTATCACATAAAAGAGTATAGATTCAAATTAAGGATTGAAACTGACCCAAGATTATTGGGTTACCAAGACCCAATTCTGACCAATCACAAAAAAGCAGATGGGGAACCAAAAGAAGGAATAAAAGCTTACCTCCCAAGAACTTTAATGGTTACTCTCTTTTGGGGACACTTGTCCTCTGTGTGGGAGAGGATATTTTTTCTATCTCCTGCTTTGGAGAAGGTATGACACACCAAGGCTCACTGCCTTCTTGAACATGCAGGAATGAGCCGAGTGAGATACTACCAAACCCTCCAAAGACCTCTGGTGAGAAGAACCGAGAAATAAATGACTAGGTTTCCTACAGGGATTCTATGTGATGGAATATTGCATCAGAAGTCTGGATAATTCTGTATAACTCTTGCCAGTTTTATTTTTAGGTGCTCTTGACTAGGTCTGACCTGGTTATCAGAACTACTTTAGGATGATGACTCCTTAGCCTACCTGGCTCCCAATGGGCTTGAATCATTTGGCCAAGAGATTATTTTATCAGCTACCAAATTAAATTAATCAAAATAAATAACTCCTTGAAGCCACTTACAACCCATTCTGGGACAAGGTGATGTTTTAAATACAAAAATTAATAAAAATAAAGACTTTGTAGTTGGTGGTGAAAATTTCCCTTGAAATTTGATTTTGCTATCATAAGAATTTATCTTGCAGGGCTTTGTCCATTTTACCCTGTCCTCTTGTCCAATTATACATATACTACCTTCTCCAAAGCTAGAATTTCTGCTTTCCTTTTTCCATTTTCCAGCATTCTCCCTCGAAGCAGAAAGGCAAACAACCAAGACACAAAGGAACCAAGCCAAATACTACAAAACATTAACAGAATATTCATTCTAGATGAGATTTTTAAAGAGGCACTTTAAATGCAGCAAAGACCTAAGCACTAACATCAATGTTCCTGTAAGCAGAAAATAAAATCTACAAATAAAGTTTTAGTGGAAGATGTATCATTCTATTTCATTAATATTCATATTCTGTACCCATACGTGCAATTGCAAAGAACTTCATAAGACAATTTTGCTCATAGGAAACAAACGACAGCCCTAGACCAGCCTAATAAACATTCAAAACATCATGCACACTGGGCACAGGTGTTTCCTGATTGCTGCCTGTGCTGATGTTTTGTGGGCTGGAGCTCCCAGCATCATCATAATTTGTGCTCTGGTTTTGCATCCCACATACCATGGGAATGAGATGGGGCAATTTGTCCTGTGTCTGTGTTGGAGGGAATGGGGTTGAGATACTCCTAGCAATATACCTGTCTTCTAGCTTAACCCATTTGAGGTCAGAAAGACACTCATCTTGGCCTTCCTTACATGTTCATGGATAGGTTAACACTGAAGAAAGGCGCTGGACCATCTCCTCTGGTCCATTCTACTGTCTGATGTGGTCTCTGACTCACAGCCTGAGCACTCATGAGACTCTCAAACTTGGGCTTCAGTGACCTTCTCTGAGCAGGTGCAAGGTGGTTGGACAACATACACACTCTATTCAGAACCAGCAGTGTTTTCCTTTTTGATAAACTGGCCTGGCTTTATAGAGACCATTGGGCTATAGGAAATCATAGCTTATATTTGCATGGTGCTTTGCTACTTACAAAGAATGAATATAACTCATTTTAGTCAACCTTCAGAATGGCATGCTCATTTCACCCCAGAGGCATTGAAAAGCAACTTTTCTACTTTCCAGGCTTCCAAAACTGGGTTTTTGTACCCAAACCCAGGACTGCTCTTTCATTCCACAGCTGTTCGAAAGATAAACTGAGAATCATTATGAATTCCCAAGGGAATTACCTCCACATTTAAAATTACTTATGGTCCAGTGGGGGTGAGGCAGCAAAAGAGAATGTCCAGACTAGAGGGAAAGGAGAGGAATCCCAGGGAAAAGCAAGGATTTGAGCAGAATATATTTGAATGGGAAGAAATCCTAGGGGGAGAGACCACAAAAATTGTAGCTGAGAAACCTAGGGAAGTGTCTGACCCAGATAAGTAAGGTTTGGTTTAATCTCTTGATTCTGGTTGCTTAATCCCCAGACTGTTTACTGTCAGGTGTGCACAATCAATTGGCCTAAGGAGATAAGGGGCCTTGTTAGATTAACATCAGAAAGAAAAAAAATAGCACATTTTATGGTGGAAGCACTTTTTTTTTCAGCAAATAGGGAAGGTAAAGGGGAGGCTGCTGGAGAGGCCCACCATGTTCCACCTTTGTGACTAGATGCACAACTGGGCTGCCCTGGCCAGAACTTCTTTCTGTCTCCCTGCTTTGCTGGCTAGAGCGAGAGCATGAAGTGAGCTGATGTAGAGATATTGTGGCCCTGCAAATGTGGTGTAAGCCTGGTCTCACTGTAGGCCAGAGGACTCCAGCCTCAAACAGCAGAGCAGCTCAAAACGTGGGGTTTGGAGACAGATATTTTGGGGCACCATACCCAATGCTGCCAGTCTATCTTAAGCAAGGGCTTAACTTCTCTATGCCCCAGTTTCTTCTGTAGAATGGGAACAAGAGGCTAATGTATGAACCAAATGAGTAACACTAAAATGTTTACAACAGTGCCTCGCACATAAATTTTTGTTCTACAGACTGTAGAATTGCTGGGATTCCCACTTGCTGTATTTACTGTGTTAGCCTCCAAGCCTAGCTTCATTTAGCCACGCTCTTCTATTTCAGTAGCACCTAGTTGTTTACAGATCTTGGACCCTACCTCAGATCTACTGAATCAGAATCTCTGTGGTAGGAGCCTAGAAACCTGTATTTTAATAAATGCCATGGGCAAATCTGAACTGTGGTCAACTGAGCCAATTCTGCAGCTGGGTACTGGAACCTGTTTAGGATGAAGATTCCATCCCTTGGGCTCTCTTTGCCCCCCTTCACTAACTACTCTGTCCTCTGGCTACATCTTCCTCTATGAACATCAAGGCCTATGTTTTCTCATCTTTGTTTGAAGAATTGCAGTCTTCTCTGAGCACATGTGGACTTTCCTGATCCTGGCTGTGTTGTTATTCTCTCTGTCTCAAAAGCTCTTTCTTCCCCTTCCATAGCCAGACCCTCCCCAATCTGGCCATGTACCAAGGTTAGGAATTTTTTTCTTCTTTCGAGTCTTCTCCAGCTCTTTCCCCTCATCCAGCAGAGTTCCTCATGTTTCAGAGCTTGTAGTGGTTGTCTTTCCCTTAAACCAATCTCTCAGCTCACCTGAAATCCTGTCTAAGATGGAAATTGGATTCCAATGATGAAAAAGGGGAACTCCTGGGTCACCAGCTGGGATTTCCTCATCCATGTCGGTGGGGGTGTGAGTGATGAAATGGTCTTTTGGAGTGTGATGTTGAACATGGCCGTTGTGGCACAGGAAGCCCCCAGGATTGGAGCCATAGAGGCTGGGAAAATCCTCTGTTTTCCCACATTATCTTTTCCCCAAGGGCAGAAAAAGGACACAGCTAGAAGGTGCCAGTGCTGATGTTATCCCTGGGACTACTTATTAACTCTTTTTATATGGATTCTATTCCTTATCCAATCACCAAAGCTGACTTTTCCTTTTCTGCAAGAACAGATACATAATTTATGCTTTAATGTATCCTTTCATTCAACCACTATTCACTATGAACCTGCTCTGCCTGGGAGCAGAGATGCTGGGAACAAGGACGGGCAGAGTAGATGAGACAAGCTCATGGCTTACACAGGACTGGGGGGTGCGAGCCTCTGAGAAAGGTTCTTCAATAAATAAGGCAACTATTACATAAGGAAATCAAAGGTGACATAAATACTACAATTGAAATATGAATGGCTTGAAAATCTTCCTCCACTGTTGTACCTAGGAGAGGCATCACCGGGGTTGACCTGGAAGGACAGGTGGGCACTAAGCAGGTGTAGGGAGATGGAAGTTCTGACATGGGCAGTGAATAGTGTTTCCTTGGCTAAGGCCAGCAGTTTCTGAATGGGAATAACGAGTGAAGAGACTAAAAAACTTGGCCAAGGCAAGTCTATGGAGCAGGAAAGATGTAGGACCAGGGGTTAAGCCCAACATAGGACAACTGGAGGATCTTCTTTTATAGCTAGCTGAGTGAACAGGGAAACAAATCCTGCGTTAGGAAGCTGAAGCTGAATCTCGCCTTCTAGACCAGGAAGGCCATCGACATAACTGCTTGGGATGTAGAAGTTGATGGCAGTGTGAACAGAAACTAAAGTCTGAGATGTCAAGAGTGAGCCTGAGGGAGACTATCTAAGTCTGACAACATGGCAGGAACATTTTTGATGGGGAGGAGGAAAGAATATCAAACATAGGTGAGGTATTAGAAAGCCATTTTATGCCTCTATCTACTGATTCACGTTGGCTAGAAAGCTCCTGAGGTCAATATCCACAGTCATTTGTTATATTTAAAGTATATCTTTGGGGGGGGTTACTGGAGGTTGAACTCAGGGGTGTTCTACCTCTGATCTACACCCTTAGCCCTATTTTATTTTGAAACAGTGTCTCGATAAGTTTCTGAGAGCCTTGCTAAGTTTCTGAGACTGTCCTCTAACCTGCAATCCTCCTGTCTTGGCCTCCTAAGTACTGGGATTGCAGAAGTGTGCTACTATGCCTGGCTACAGTGTATCTTATGTAAGAATAAGCAAGATAGAAACAATAAACTGAACAAAATATAGTCCTTGCTCCAAATGATTTAGAGGAAAGCCCAACTGCTTTACACTATTCTCCTTGGAAAGAAAATCAGAAATTACTAAGTGTTTTATTTAATATCTTCCCTGAAGTACGGTTGAGGGAAAGCTCCTTATTTCTTGTCCATATCCTTGATAGTCCAGTGATTTTGTCTGGCTTTGTTTCTTTCGGTAGTTATTTCTTTTGACCCTAACATGGGCTATGTCTCAAGAAGTCACAACATAAGGAAAGGACTGCCCCTGCTCTATCAAGGCACCCTTACCCCCCAAGAACTCTCAGCCTTTAAGGATTATTAGATTAGAGGAACACAAAAAGAACTCAGGGAGTTGAGTAAGGAAGAGGACCCAAAGCAAGCATGTGGGGCTGGCAGGAAAGCCTTGTCCCTCAGGGGAAAGGGATTGAGCATGTCTTTGTAAGAAAGGTGGCATTTAAGCAAGAACTTGAACAGAGTAACATTTTGAAAGGGAGTGAGGGAAGTGTTTCTAGTGAGAGAAACAGGAAGAGTGGAGGGTGGGGAGACAGAGAACTGCAGGGTCTTTTGGGGGATACTACATCATCCGTCTATACATGAGTGTAGACTGAGCTGGGCCTTGTGTATGGCTAGTGTTTTGTGAAGGCAGTCAAGAATAATAGTTGGAAATCTGATTAAGTGGGTTAGAAGTTGTGGTTTAGTTGTTTTCAGCTATACAATGTCCTGAGCTTCTTTTTGGACCTAAAAGGCATCCGGGCCATGTGGGCTCAGGAGCCAGTGGATGGGGAGGCCTTTGATTAGGTGATTCCTCCATCCCAAGCCTGGAAGTATGTCTGCTGGGCTTTGACTTTTGGCAATAATATATCCTTGGGAAAAATAACTTTAATTACTCACTATACAAAGGGTGGAAACTACACTGCGTTCTTTATGGAGTTTTTTTTGTTTTGTTTTGTTTTGTTTTTCATTGAACTGTGTGGTGATAGGACACATGGAGACACTTGGAAATCACCATGTTTCATAAATATATTTATGGGAACTCAAAGGCTCAAGGCCAGGGCCAGGCCTACATTGGCCTTTTGTATTTTTACTTCATCATTCTGGATCTTCCTTCTCCTTCAGAGTTATGGATTCATCAAAGTGTAACTAGAAATATTATGACATAGTGTCTTTTTCATTTTAAATAAGAGAAGAAGGAAGACCACCCAAGACTAAGAGGAACAATTAACCAACTTAACCATCAGATGTAAATTGCCAATACTTGTTAACTATGTTTTCTTGGTAACATCATGTGCTCCTGTTATTAAAGTAAATACAAGAATAGATGTTGCTTTTTCCTTTGGGGGAGGGTAGGGTGATGTTTGTGGGAGTTGGAAGTTGCTTGTCAGAACAAAAAGTATTCTAATAAATCCATGAGAATCAAATCCTAGACATGTCTCCAAGCCAGAAGTGAACTTCGAGTCTGATTGCATTAGTTCCCTAGGGCTGATGTAAGAAGTTACTACAAACTAATGATTTAAAAACAACAGAAATTTGTTTTCTTTAAGTTTTATTTTTTAGTACTGGGGATTAAATCCAGAGGCATTTTACTTAAGAGCTACACACCCAACCCTTTTTATTTTGAAACAAGGTCTTGCTAAGTTTCTGAGGCTGGCCTATGAACCTATGATCCTCCTGTCTCAGCCTCCCATGTGTTAGGATTACAGGCATGTGCCACTATGCCCAGCTATTTTCTCTAAGTTTTTGAGAACAAAGTTCAAAATCAAGGTATTTCCAGGGCTGCATTCCCCCTGAAGTCTCCAGGGGAAGATCCTTCCTGGCCTCTTGCAGTTCCTGCTGCTGTAGCAGTTTCAGAGTTTATGGCAGTCTAACCCTAATCTCTGCATCTGTATTTCCATGACAATCTTCCCTGCATTTCTCTGTGTCTGAAATCTGCTACTTTTCTCTGAAAAGGACACCTGTTGCTGCATGTAGGACCCACCCTGATTCTAGGATTGTCTTTGAGATTCTTGGCTTAATTTCATCTGCAAAAACCCTTTTTTTTCTAAGTGAAGTCAGAGGTTCCAGGGATTAGGACACATGAACATTTTCTCAACCCATGACCCTGAAGCTTCGTTCTCTGCTGGCACAAGAATGTGCCCCTGGATGTTCAGTAAGTCTACGGGCTTATCACCAGCTGACAGTAGAGCGGGGTGGAAGGGATTCAGTACTAGGAGATTGGAGGTTGTAGCCAGTCTCTCTAAGGGTGCGTGGCACTTGGAGCATATATTTTACTAAGCATAGTGCATTATGAAACCTCACCAACAGCACAGCCTTCCTGATAAACTGAGGCCACGAAAGAGAAATCCCCAAAGAAAGTCAGCCATGTGATGTATTTTGTCATTCATAATAGACTTGGCTGTTTTTTTTCTTTCCTCCATCCCTCCTTCTTTCCTTCTCTCCCTTCCTTTTTCTTTTTTGTACTGGGATTGAACCTAGAGGCATTCAACCTCTAAACTTCACCCTCAGCCCTTTTTATTTTTTTTTTTTTAAACAGGGTCTTCCTAGGTTGCTAAGGGCCTCGCTAAGTCGCTGAAGCTGGCCTCAAACCTGTGATTCTCCTGTCTCAGCCTCCCAAGCACTGGCATTACAAGTGTGCGCCACCACGCCCAGCTCAGAACACTTTTTAAAAAAATTATTAATGGGGATATTAACTGGGGCCATAAATGTACAGCCGGCTCCCTAAACCATACCTGCAGAGAGCCCCTGTTCTCTTTCACTAGGCTGGGAAACAGCTGGCCACGTGTTCCTGCCCCTCTCCTCCAACATTTACAATGGTGGTTAGGGAAATTGCAGGGTAAGCGCTGATTCACCGGAAATGTTCTCCTTTCTAGAGTAAACAGCAAGAATGAAATCATGTCAGCACCATTTACCAATTTTGTTTTTAATTGGCTAATATGCCTTTGATCACTGAAGGGGAAATGAGTGAATGAGGGCTGGCTCAGGCTTAAGGCCCTGCATTATTATCTCACACATTCGTTTAGATCATTTTCCACCATCCACCTGAGATGCAGTTATTTATTAGCATAATATGGTTACGGATCTATCTGCAAGGCTTAAAGATGGAAATTTAAACTCTGTGATGATTTAGTTGAAAGTTACTGGAGCATTCATAAAGCTGTCAGAATTACAAGAGAAACCGCATTAAGAAAACGCCAGCACTAGTTGCTATTAAATGGATATTCAAACATCGTCAGCACTGCTATCCACAGAAAGCTGGTCTAATTTATAAGCTCCTGTACTCGGGGATAATGGCAACTGCGGGTTCAAAGGAAAGTGGATCATAAGAATGACATTAGGAAGAGCGATCACATGTTTTGAAACATAAATCAGGAAATAGGACAAAGGATTTTCCTCTGATTTGTTAATTTACTTACATCTTTAAAAAGTGTCTTCACTTCATAAATCATGTTTATAGTAAACAATAAGAGGAACTAGAAAAACCCAAACTCAACTTTTATTCATTCAACAAATAATTGTGCACCATTTTTGTGCCAGGCATGTTTTTAGCAGTGGATACAGTATAGAATAGACAAAGTACCTGCCCATAGACAAAATTCAATCATTTTGTCAACAAATGCTTATCAAGCGGTTGCTGCATACCAGGCATGTGCTGTGGTTGATATTCAGAAAATTCACATACACATTTGGGATCATTTATACCTAGTGTTACTGAGCTCCGTCCCTGAGTGTGCCTGAGAGTGCCCAGCATCTGCCATGGGTCTGCTGATCGCTCTTGGCCTTCGTCTGTTGCTGTGGCAGCCAAACTGGTGCTCTGCAGACTTGGGCCCCAGTGTGAAGAGTAGGTGTTCAGAGCTGATATCTTGCTCTCATTTCCACGATGATCTCCACGTAGGTATCCTCAGTGCTGGTGGAGCTGGCGAACAGCATCCAGGACTTTTGATTCCCTTTTTACTCTTACTTTTGTCTTTTTCTGGTGAAAACATGAGCTCATGCTTTGATGGCCAAGATGTCAAGGACACAGGCCAGTGGTCTACACAGACTCTGAAAGGCAGTATAGGATAGGTTGGGGTGTGAATGCCTGGAACTGAGTCCTAGCACTGTCACACAGCAGCTTTGTGACTTGAGGCAATTTACTTACCTTCTATGCTTCAGTGATTTTTAAATGAGGAAAATAATAGCAGGCATCTCATAGGCTTATTGTGAGGATTAAATAAATTAAGCCATGAAAGCCATTTAGTATTCACAGAGGTGAAGACATAACATGTTTGTTAATCATGGTGATGATGATGGTAGTGATGACTATTGGTAGCTATTTAGCTATTGCTATTCTCTTTTGGAAACACAGGAGTCAACCATAAACACTATTTTAAAGATCTTGATGGTTTTCTTGTTACTACATCTTCATGAGGGACTCTCTCTCTCTCTCTTCCCCCTTTACTTTCCCTCTGATGTCCCCCTCTGAATTCCTACTTCACTAATTTTCTGTTTTCTTTCTGTCCAACCTCTGTCTTTTCAATCTGACCATAACAATCTAGCGTTATGTGCCCAGGCACTGACTTTCATTATCAGTGAGGAGTGAGGGCAGCCAGTGGTGATTATGCTCTGTAACAACACCACTGATGTCTTTCTTGCAGCCTCAGTCCGTTTCTTTGCAGCAGTGACCACTAGATATTTGTTGGATTGAATTGAATTTTATTTCTGATCTGACAGTGACAAAGATCCCATTCTCAAAAATGTATTTCTGCCTTAAATTAGCCTTGAGCTGGGCAGGTGTTCATTTATTTACGTTTAACTACTTGATACTTTCCATCTGACCATTTTGCTCTGGAAGAGAGTTTTGAATCTCTGGCTCCTGATTTATACAGGTATGTGTTGCAACACTTTGGGCAAATGGATCTTTATCTACAATTCCCTGGGAGCCTGGCTTTAAGTGTATCCGTATGAGCATCCTTATCAGTTCCCAGCTAATTCATTACTGACTCAGCTTTCTTTGCTTCCTTGCACTGAGCTGCTCACCTTGATTTCAGAGATGCTCACAAAAAGCTGATTTTGGATTGTAATAGGAGTGTTTCAGTTATCTATTTCTGTCTAATGAATGACCCTAAATTTAGCCTCTGGAAACAACAAGCATGCTTTGTCTCACCGTTTCTGTGACCAGGAACCTGAAGTGCGTTTATTAGGTGTTAGGACTCAGGATCTCTCACAATGTCAGCTCAGAATGTGCCATCTGACTGGTTGGAGTCTCACTTCCCAGATCACAAACATGGCTCTTGGCAGGAAGCTTCGGTTCCTTGCCATGTTGGCATCTCCACAGACTGCTTACAGGAATAAAATCTGGCTTCCTCCTAATAAGCAAGATGGTGGTCAAGATGGAAGCCACAGCTTTTATAACCTGGTATCAGAGAGGCATACTATCATTTCTGCATAGTGTTGGTTGCATTGATCAATGCTGTTATGATGTCAGAGAGGACTACACAAGAGGCTGAATAGAAGAATATGGGTTATTTGCAAGAAAATAGAAGGACCTGAAAAAAATTATGTTAAGTGAGATTAACCAGTCACAGAAAGTGAAGGATCATATGTTTTCTCTAATATGCTCAAGCTAGGCAGTAATTGAAATACCAGAGGGAGTCCAGATAATGGAGGAGAAATCTCACTGGAGCCAGGGAAATGGTTTAAGGGAAGGGGAGGGGGAAGACTGAGGTTCATTAATGGAAATGCTACCATACACTATGTGACATATGTGAATATACCAACATCAATCTCAGTACTCTGTACTGGGGAGAGGGGAAATGGGGAGGTAGGGGGCACCAAGTGCTGTGTGCATGTATGTTACTGTCAACATGATTTATATTATGATGTGAGAATATAATGCACCAATAAAAGCATACAAAAAAAAGAGAATATGGGTCCTATGGGAGCCACTTCAGAGGCTGACCACCGTGGTCTGCCCTCTGGTCTCTAAGGATTCATGTGATTCCCGCATGCAGTACACATTCATTCCTTCTCAAGGACCCCTAGAGTTTCATCTCATCAAAGTATCCACTTGAAATTCAGAATTGTGTTATCTGAATCAGGTCCAGGAGAAGGCGAGGCTCCTTAGGTATTGTTTCTTAGATACATTCCTTTAACTGCAGCTTCTTGTAACTTATGAAAGAGTCAAGGTCCAACTTGCTGCCCACACCCAAAGTGCAATGGTGCAACAGAGGTGTGCAACTGCTATATAGACCTTCCTGTTCAGGAAGAGGGAGATGAGAGACATCAAGAAGTCACTGGGACTTCAAATATTTCTTATCAAATATTTCTTGACCAAATATTGAGGCCTGGGAATAATTCCTCCTGGTTCTTATCCATAGGCTTTTGGTTCCTTTCTCTGAAAGCTCCTTTTTGCTTTCATGAATACATTTTTAAATTTAGAATAAAATTTTAAATTCAAGATTTTAGAAACTTGGGCAAGCTTTTCTCTTATCAAAGCCTCAGTTTTTGCATCTTGATTTCTTTATTTGCGATGTCCTCTAGTATGTTCAACCCATTTGCTTTTCCAAACTAGAAAACTACCACACAGTTTCCCAATTGCTTTCTCCAAGGTGCATTCTCTGTCAATCCACACTCAATGTGGAGTTGTGGTCTTTGGCATATAGTCCCACAGCATCTTGCCATACAAAACAACACAGTGTATGGAAATGATTTATTTTCTTATGTTGTATCTGTTATTTTTCAGCACTTTGAAAAAGCAGTGTGTACAAGAAGGCACGGTATGGTTGGATATGGTTCCAGTGTACCCCCAAGGGCTCATGTGTTGAAATTCAGTCCCTATCTTAGGTTCCTAAGAAGGTGAAAACTTAATCTGACTATGGTGTTACAGGTGGCTTTTGGGAGGGGATTAGTTAAGATCATTAGCAAGGACCCCCTAACCTCTGCCCATGATTGGATCCTGGTGGCTTTATGAGAAGAGGGAGAGAAACCAGAAGACACATACACAAATACACACATGTCTCCTGTCTCTTGCTATGAGGTGTCTGCACATCCTCAGGACTCTGCCAGCAGAGACCATCACCAGATGCAGCTCCTCAACCTTGAACCTCCAGACCATGAGCAAAGAAGCCTCTTTTGTTTACAAAGTAGCCTGCTTCAGGTATTTTGTTATAGACAAAGAGTAAGGCAAGATATTTAAATTTTGTTTCCCAAATAATTTTAATAATTTAATATAATGAGCACATGCTAAATTTATGAATTCATGGAACTATCATCACAATTAAGATACACAACAGTTCCTTCATCACGTAAAACTCCCCCAAGCTATTCTCTCCTCTACCTGGAAATCACCAATCTCTTCTTCATCCCTAAAGTTTTGTTTTTTTCCTGAATTTCATGTAAATGGAACAATATAGAATGTAATCTTTGATTTGTGTTTTTTTTAAGTTTACATGATGACTTTGAGATTCATCTAAGTTGTGTATTTCAGTATATCATGCCTTTTTATTGCTGAGTAATATCCTGTGACATAGCTGCACCAAAGTTTGTATCAATTCACCCATGGGAAGATATTTGTGCTGATGTCATGAATGGAGCTGATACTAACAGTCACATAAACAGATTTTCATATGAGCACACGTTTTCACTTCTCTAGGTGAAATACATTGAATTGGTATTTCCAGGCCACATAGTGTAGTCAATTCTATAAAAAAAACAACAAATTTTTTCCAAGTGTATAATTTTACACTCCTCCTAGTAAATTCATCAGAGTTCCACTTTCTGTGAATCTGTTCCAGCACTTGGCATTGTTGGTATTTTTTAACCATTTTAATAGGTGTGTAATGAAATTTTATATGCTTTTAATTTGAATTTTCTTAATGATTGTGAAGATATTTTCATGTGCCTATTTGTCATCCATATATTCCCTTTGTTAAAGTGTCTTTAACAAAAATTTTCTTTTTATATTACTATCAAATTTTGATAGTTCTTCATATATTCTGAATATAAGTCCTTTGTTGTTTATATATTTTAAAATATCATCTTTAGCCTGTAGCTGGTCTTTTAATTGTCTTAATAGTGTCTTTTGCAGAGCAAAATTTTGAATTTTTGAGAAAGGCCAATTGATCTTTTTTTTTTTTTTTTAAACGGGCCATAGTTCTGGAATCATATCCATGAACTACAAAAGTGCCTAAAGATTTTCTCCCCAAGTATTTCTTTAAATGCCTTATAATTTTACATTTACATATGTTATTTTTGTTTAAGGACTGATAGTTTTTTGTTGTTGTTTTTTTAGCATGTGGATGTCCAATTATTCCAACAGCAATTCTTGCAAAGACCATCCTTTCACTATTGAATTACCTTTGTATCTTTCTCAAAATCCAGCTAACTACATTTCTTATATGTCTACCTTACCATCATTACCACATAGTCTTGATGACTTCACTAAAGCTTATAGTTGGTATAACGGTTTGGATTTAGAATGCCCCCCTAGGCCTCACAGAAACAAGGTAGCAATATTGGAAGCTGGGCTTGGTTTCTAAGGAAGGGCCCCTGGGAGTGTGTTCCTTGGGGATTATATCAGGTTCTCTCTTCCACTTGCTTTATCTGTTTCCAGCCTCTGTGATCTGAGGAGTAGAGCCTGTGTGCTCTCCTTTTTCTCTGCTTCCCACCACCATGCCCTGAGATCCATAAACTGGGCCTCACATGGACTGAACCCAGAATCTCCAAGAAACTGTGAACAAATAAATCTTCCATCCTCTAAGTTGTGTGGTAAGGTCTTTTGGATGATAGCAGTGATAATGCTGACTGAGACAGTGGGTAGTGTGATTTGTCCAAATTTACTTTTTTCCCCAAAATTATTAGGGCTGTTTTAGTTCCTTTGCCTTTCCATAGAAATCCTAGAACTGTTTGTGACAAAAAATGCTTCTAGGATTTTATTGCAATTGTATTAAGTCTGTAGAACAATTTGAATATTTGTGTGTGTGTGTGTGTGTGTGTGTGTGTGTGTGTGTGTGTTACTGGGGATAGAATCCAGGGGCCTTCTACATCCAGGCTACACCCCCAGCCCTATTTTATCTTTTATTTTGAAATAGAGTCTCTCGAGATTGATGAGAGTCTCACAACTTGCTGAGACTGTCCTTGAATCTGTGATCCTCCTGTTTCAAGGAGGGATTACAGGCATGTTTCACCATGCCTGGTGTTGACTATTCTAATCTCTATATATGCTGTGATTTCATTATCCTTTAATTTATTTTATCAGAATCTTGTAGTTTTCAGTTATACAGAAGCATTCCATTTTTAGAAGGATTATTGCATATGGATTTTTAAAAATTTCAGTTCTCAATAATT
>PVLC010030071.1:0-20557 GCA_004027655.1 Graphiurus murinus
GATGTCTGCCATCATCTGTTTGTGTAACAGACATGACTATGGGGCTGTCTTCCATTTATTTATTATTCCTCCACATTCATAAAAACAAGCCCGGCATCTCTCATCCGTTACAAGAGGGCGATTCTATTTTTAACCTAAGAGTTTTTGTCACCTTGGAGTTGTTTTTCCCTATCATATAAATTGTGAAAAATATGTTAGACTTCTCAGAGTCACCTCAAACTGGTTAGCACATTTAATTAATATATTATTTTTATAGTTAACATGCAAAAAGAGTGCAGATAATATTTTTAACGTCGAGTAGCAGTCTCCAATTGCTAATGAAGTAGAACAGTATTTTTTTTCCCCAAGGGGGAAAATGGTTTGTTGTGGCTATCAATTTAAACATATATAGACTTCTGAGTCTTAGTGAGACCCGGTTTCAAAGTAAAGAACAAAAAAATAGGGCTGGGGATATAACTCGGAGGTAGAACGGCCCTGAGTTCAATCCCCAGTGCCGCAAAAAAAAAAAAAAAAAAGAAAAAGATGAAATAATCCAGACTTCTGACTTCTGAAATGAGACCCATATATAATAAAAAAGGAAACTTAAATATAATCATTTGCTTTTTTTTCCAGGAAACTTCCTTGAGTTTGAATAGAAACCCACATGCGTATATACAGACACACAAGCATGAGTGTGTACAACACAGACTGTGCTGTGACACATGTTCAAATGTAACAGCTCTGTGCTTCCTGTGCAGGAAGCAGCTCCCGCCCTCTTCATCAGCTTCCTCAACCAAATGAGTGCTTTCACCCCCTCCTGTGGCATGGGGTGAGATTAACCTGGGGCTCCGAATGTTCTCAGCCTATCTTATTCTTCACAATAGCCGATGGACTTATTGAGGACAGTCTGAGACATGTTTATATTCCTCACACTGTTTTTTAAAAGCTCAGTGTCTATTTAAATTACTCATGGATTTAAAGCTTAGTATACTTTTTGTTATAATTTCTTTATGATTATAAATACATGCTCTCATAGGAAAAGAAAACTACAGAAACTTTTTTTATGTGTTGTACTAGGGATTGAACCCTCTGAGCTACACTCCAGCCCTATTTTTTATTCTTTAATTTGAAACAGGGTCTCACTAAGTTGCGGAGTGCCTCACTAAGTAGCAGAGGCTGGCCGCGAACCCACGATCCACCTGTCTCTCAAGTACTGGGATTACAAGTATGCACTACCACGCCCAATTTACAGAAACATTTAATGGGCAATAACAAAATTACCCAATATCCAATCACACAGAGATTATTATTGTTAATATTTTAAGATGGTTCCTTCCACCATTTTTTCCTATGTATATTTAATATGTCCATACGAACACATTTAATTATAGTGGAGTTATTTTTAAAATGTACCATATTGTAAATTGTACATTTTTAAAATGCATCATATTGTAAATGTAGATTGTATGCAACTTTTTAAATCTAATATATCATTAGACTTTTCATTGCTTTATTCTACAAAGTCATGACTTTATGCCTTATTCTATAACACTACTGTATCATAACTTACTTAATCCTCTCCATACTACTGGACTTTTAGCTGTTTCCAATATTTTGTTCTGATAAATGTTATAAAAGCATTATATTATACATCATAAATAATGCTGTAATAAACATCCGTATAATATGAATACAGTCCTAGAAGTGAAATACTAATAGAAATATGTTGTGTTTGGAAAGTATGTACCAATTTATTTTCCCATGAATAGTAAGAGAAACCATTATACAATCCCTTCAAAAACGGTAGGCAGTTTCATTAAAAAAAAAAACAACACAAAAACATATAACTTTAATGTCTCAGATGAAAAATGCTGCCTTATTATTTGTTTTAATTTACATTTTAGAAAAGTAGTAAAGATTAATTCTCTGCCTATTTCTAATGGCAATGTAAAGTTTTTCTTAATGATTTGTATGGTTCAATGTGGTGAGCATATTAGTAATTTGTTACACATATTATAAATATTTTCATTTTTATTTTTTTATTATTATTAATTTTTTTGTACTGGGGATTGAACTCAGGGGCATTCTACCTCCGAGCTATATACCCCCAGCCCTATTTTTTAATTCTTTATTTTGAAACCGAGTCTCACTAAGTTGCAGAGTGCCTCACTAGGTAGCTGAGGCTAGCCTCGAACCCGGATCCTCCGGTCTCAGCCTCCCAAATGCTGGGATTACAAGCATGTGCCACCATGCCCGGCTTAAATATTTTTATTTTTACTATCACATACATTATACTTAAAACAGTGCACGTGCGCACACGCATACACACACACACATGTACACCTGTATTAATTTTAAAGAAAAACAATACAATGAATATCCGTGATTCCAAAATGGCCTTAAGAAACAGCACTGCCATTGCCCTGAGGCCCCTGATATGCCGTGCTGCTTCCTTTTAGCTTTTCCTCTCTCCCAACCTCATAGGTAATCATTAACTTGAAGTTCTATGAATTGGTGCCTTGCTTTTTTTAATCACATAAAAATATCTGCATACTAAATACTGTATTGTTTAATTTTGCCTGCTTTGGCACTTTGTATACATGAGATAATACTGGTTGCACTCTGGCTTCATATTTATTTGTGCATAGTCTTTTTTCTTTTTTCAGAACCTACCCGTGCTAACGTATGAAGCTGTATAGGCCATTCCCTTCCTTTGCTTTTTATTATTTCACTGACACATGTTGGGGATGTTTACATTGTTATTTTCTTATAAACAGTGCTGCAAACACATGCTACCCTCGAGGTTTTCATCTAGTATATATGCTTGGATTTGTTTGTTTTGCTTTGTTTTTTTAGGGAAATAATGCCAAGCAGAATTGCCGGGGAATCCTTCTATGCTCATGTGCAGCTTGATTCAGTAATAACCATGCTTTTCAGATTGGTCCCATTTATTTAGAATCCCTTCAGTAATGTGTGAAAATTTCGGTTGCTCCATGTCTTTCCTACAAAACCTCATCAAACCATTTCATTTTTTTTGCCAACAGAATGAATCAAAATGGCATTTTATTCATATTACAATTTGTATGTGTTGATGGAGGGAAGAAAACGTCATTCTTCTCTTCCATCTTCATGAGTTTGTAGTTGGTCTCCCTTAACAAAAGTCAGATTAACAAGAGAAAAACAAGCAGGGCTATGCATGTATCACAAGGGAGAAATCTCAGTTCAAAAGTAGTGCAAAGCAGTGGCTGAGAGCCTGGATCGGATATTGTCTTCATCAAAGAACAACACGTTTTAGAGAACTGATAGGATGAAAGAAAGGCAGTCCTAGGCATCCAAAGGTGTGAAAATTGTGGGAAGGAGTAAAGTTTGCTCCATTTTCCTCTGGTTCCATCTCTGAGCTGATAGAGGATGCAAGGAAGAAAGGGTACCCTGCCTTCAAGAGGGAAGAGGGGGTACAGAAAGACCTTTTTGTCTTTGTAAATCTCTGTCCTGCTTTTAGGCAAACAAAGAAGGAAGGCAGAGAACTCCCCTGCATCTTAATTGCCTTTAGCTGGACAGTGCTTCCTGTTCTGGAGAGGGGCACTCTGGTTTTCTTCACTGATCATTCATGTTTCCTTCTCTGCATTCAGGTGCTTCCAATGTTTTCTTACTGTATACATTTTCTTACTGGTTTATAGAAAATCTATGTATTTTGAATAGTAACTATTTGTTCCATGTTTTGCAAATATCTTCTAGATTGTGGTTTTCCTTTTGACTTTCTCCATGTGTCTATTTTTTTTTTGTCTTTATGTGCCTTTTCTGAACAAAAAATTGATTTCAATATGTTGAGTCCCTTAATCTTTGTTATATGGTTTGTACTGATTGTGTCTATTTTAAGGAACTTCCTCTATCCCAAGGTTATAAATATGTCTTCCCATGTCATCTCCTGAAAGTATTATTCTTTTGATAATTATATTTAAGTCCTTAATTCCTCTGGAATTTACTTTTGTATGTGGTTTGAGGAAGGGATCTATTTAATAAATTTCCATGTGGATGAATAATTGCTTCAGTACAATTTACTGCATAAGCTCTTTTTTCTCCAACTGAGCCATGATTTTGCCTATGATATATATATATATATATATATATATATATATATATATATATATATATATATATAAAGAGACACATGTACACATACATATATATATATATTACATACACACACATATATATACTACACACTATATATATATTATACTATATATATATTACACACTATATATATATATTACATACACACACATATATACTACACACACTACACATATATATATATATTAAACACATACACACACAAACATACACACACACACTTCTAGATGCTATGTTTTGTTTCTGTTGTCTATTTTCCCATTATTCTTCCAATATCATATAGTCTATCTTTTCAACCACATAATCAGTCTTGCGATCTGGTATGAAGAATTACATTTTCTTGGCTTGACCTTTTTTATTCTATATCAATTTACAAATCATTTTATCAAGTTTTGAAGAAAAATAAAAAAGAAGCTAAATTAAAATGAAGAAAATCCCTACAGGCAATTTTATCAGAATTGCTTGAATGTTTTTTTTAGCTGTTTAGGAAAAACTGACTCTACAATACTAACTTTTCCTATTTGTTAACACTGTGTTCTTCTCCATTTATGTTTTCTTTAATTTCTTTTAATAAGATTTCTACTTTATATGCAAGGTCTTGTGTATCTTTTGGTTAGATTAACTCCTAGGTGGTTTATATTATTTTGTTGCTATTATAAATTTTATCACTATTTAAAAGTCCTTTGCTATTCATTGCTCATATCTATTGATCTTACAACTAGAAAGTTCAAGTTTTCTTATTAATTCTATTATGTAGGCTATATTGGAGCTTTTTCATGGCTTCAACTATCCATAAATAATGCTTGAGTTTTTCAGGATTACTTTTAAATTTAATTTTTGTTTTATAATGGATTAAAACATGCACAAAGATCTGAGTCAAATCTCCAAAACAAATGCTATTTGGAAAAATTTAGTGTTATTAAATTAGTACATTAATGTTAATGTACTTTTAGTTTATCCTTCTGTTTCAAAATGTCCCTCCTACATTCTCAGGCATATTTTAAGATACTATTCTTACTTTTCTAATCTTGCAAATTTCTCTTAAAACATCCTGGAAATCATTCTACAGCAGTATATAGGAATACTCCTTCTCCTTACAAGTTGTTAAGTTGTATAATATTCCACTGCATGAATTTACCGTAGTGTATTTAACTAATCTCCTTAAACAGGGTAGACATTTCAATTGTTTTTTTGCTATCATCCTTGTTTTAATTACTAGCCTTGTGTCAAAGCTTTAATATTTTTAAAATGTGTCTTTGAAAATTGTCTCTTACAGTAAAGTTGCTAGATTAAAGACATAAACATGGGTAATTTTGTTTGAGATGGTCACATTCCGTTCCACAGAACTTTATTTATTATTTTGCATCGATACCAACACTATACAAGAAGGCCTGTTCCTCACAGCCTCCCCAACAGAGTATTTTGTCAATGTTTGGATTTTGTTAGTCTAATACATGAAAAATAGTGTCTCAAAGTAGTTGTAATTTGCATTTCTTCTGACATGAAAAATGGCGTAATATTTTTCCTTAGTCTTTGGAGTTTTATAGTTTCTTGAAAATACTTCAAGGTGTAGCTTTATTTTTATTTGTTTTGTTTGGTTTTCACTGGGATTTCTGAAATTGAGAGCTATTGTCTTTCATCAACTCAGGAATATTCTTAGACACTATGTCTTTGAATTTTGCCTTTCTGATATTTTAAGTTTTTCCTCTTGGAAAGAATAATGTGTCTTTGACTTTCTCATTTTAAACCATATGGCTTGAGCTCTTAACTTTAACACATTTTAACGTTGACTCTGGGTTGGTTAACTTTGATTCTAGCTGGTTCTCCCTCTCTTAGTCCATTTTTTCACTTACCAGCAGACTCTAATGTGCTATTTTACTTTCACATTGGGTTTCTAATTTCACTAATCATATTTATTATTTCTAGATATTCTGTTTCTTTATATTATTTCGCTGGTCAAGACATATGGTTTTGTAGAGGCAGAAAATGGGGCGATCTTATTTCTGCCCATCATAAAAGGTCATGTTTGACATCCTTATAACAAAGGACAGGTTAGCAAGGGGAAAACATAACAAATTTATTTAATAATAGTTTTATGTGACCTAACAACCTTCAGAATGAAGACCAAAAAAACTCAAAGTGCAGTACAATTTTTATTCTAAAGTTTGATGAAGTGCCCCCCCCCCCACATAGAAATATGTCTGGACAACAAGGCCCTCATCTAACAGAACTAGACTGAGTGGGAAACCCATCTAGGCCTGTCTCTTCAGATTCTTCTTAACCCCTCTGTGCAGTGTTCTTTTCTTTTGAGTAGGGAACAGAATCCTCCCTGGAATGGGAATCTTATGAACTGCAATTAAACAAGGCAGGCCAGAGATTTCTTTCTTTTTTTTTTTTTAATTAATTTATTTATTTTTTCAGCACAGATTTTTTATACATTTCTTGAGTACAACAGGGTTACATAGACATTTATGACATATTGTCAGATCACAAATAGCACCACTTCTTCGTTTTACACGTATAGCCCACATTCTTAACATAGCCTGGTAAAGCAAACTTTCTAGAGTCATAAAACCATACTCCTTTAGGGTCATATATTTACTTTCTTTGTTTTTTTTTGTTTTTTTTTGTTTTTTTTTGTGGTACTGGGGATTGAACTCAGGGGCATTCTACCTCTGAGCTATACCCCCAGACCTATTTTTTATTCTTTATTTTGAAACTGAGTCTCACTAAGTTGCAGAGTGCCTCACTAGGTAGCTGAGGCTGGGCGAACCCGGATCCTCCGGTCTCAGCCTCCCGAATGCTGGGATTACAAGCGTGCACCACCACGCCCAGCTCGGGTCATATATTTACTTTCTAAGAAATAGGAGGGTCTTTCATCTACGCCTCCTAGAGTCAATCTCCAGACTTTGAGACGCCAATGTAGCCATAGCAGAAGAGTCAGTATAATTGCTCATATATGCAGATAGCAACTGCCAGGGGTGAAAGAGCCCAGCTGGGCTCCCACAACTCCCCCGTTTTTATTTTAAAATGCACGAAGGACTGTGCCTGTCTTAGGTCATTTCCTACCAGGTGCTTAATCTTACCCGTCATGGGGTCTCGATGAGTCATTCAACGAGCCCTGTCTTAGGTTGATATTGCCCTGAGAAAATCGAACCCGTCATTGACTACCAGGCCCTGTGGGAGGCAGTGCTTGCATTTTTAGTCCATGTAAATCTCCTCATATACTAACATAGGCATTGATCACAAGGCGTACAACCAGGGGTAGAATGCATAAACCTAGAATGAATATTGCTGTTGCTACGATAACTCCTCCTAGCAAGGAGGCAAACGAGGGCCAGACTTGAAGCTGATCTACAAATGTCTTAGCTGTTTCTGCCAGATTAATAGAAATGGGCTCCGCATTACGTAGATCCAAAATCTCTGGGTGTAACTTTAATAAATCTTTTTTTTTCTCATCTTTCCCTTATTTGGTGCACTGTAGTCACACATCTTTGTTGGGTACAAGCTAGTATAGGTAAAGACATCCATGCACACATTTCTCATTTAACCCTTCCCCAATTCCTGCCCTACTCCCTCCTCCTCCCTCCTTCTCAAGGTCAATTTAGTGATTGACTTTGATGTGATCTTGAAAGTACATCATGCTCATTAGGGTGTCCCCCCTCCTCCCATCACCTTCTATTAAGTCAAATTCTTTCTTCACCTAAGGATTCTCCTTCATCTGGAGTCCCTCTTATGTCTCATTTTCTCCCTAGCTTCCACATATTAGGGAGAGCATTCGATTTGAATCAAAATGGCTACAGGAGCAGCTTCTCGACGGAAGGAAGGAACAGAGATTTCTTTATGAAAGTGCATGATGCATTTTTTCAGTAGATCATGGTGAGGGGTGGGTTTGAGCAAAAATTGTAGGTTTTATGGCTGGTTTTTGAGAGATGGGGTTCTGGTTTTCTATGGCTTGTCTCGGGATAAAAAGGAGTCAGAGATGGGAGGACAGAAGGTCAGAGAGAAACACTACTTCTGAGCCCTGCACTTGTATAGTTTCCTGAGCCCCAGAGCACTCTCGTCTTCCACAGCTATATTGTCAAGCTCCTCCTTTATTTCTTTAAATAATCTGTTTCTGGCAAATCTGGTATCTGCTGCCCGTGTGCATCTGATTCTGTGGAATGTTTTTCTGCTGATTCTTCATCATAGTGTGTACTTTCTCATTCTTTTGTGCTTTTTGGTTAGGAGAGCGGGGGCAGTGCGGGGGCTCTTGGGACTTTATATATATATAATGTTTTTAAAACTGAATTTAAAGAGTGTTACAGTAGAAGTGAGTTATACTTGCTTTGTCAGGTGCCTGGAGACCACCTTAAAATAAAATTTTGGTTTGGCTTCTTCAGATCTTAAAAGTAGTATGAATTCTAGCCTCAAACATAAGCTTATAGTTAGACTTTCTTAGGAGATGTGTGTTCTTTTTTATGCTTCCCATCCCGGGCTAATGATGGAATTGGCAAGCCTTCTGTGGTTGTAATTTTCTGAGTTCATTCATTGAAAGTATCACTTTTCTAGGGAGCAAGATTCATGTAGCTTCTGATCCAGACCTCATACCCTATTTAGACCCCAGACTTTACTGTCATCGCCATTGCTAATGTGATCTCTTAAAACCCAGTTCCATCCATTTCCTTGCAAATAACATGATTTTGTTCTTCTTTATGGCTGAGTAAAATTCCATTGTGTACTTATCCCATAGTTTTGTAATCCATTCATCTGTTGATGGACATCTTGGCTGGCTCCATAGTTTGGCAATTGTAAATTGTGCAGCTATAAACATAGATACACATGCATTGGTCTACTATGGGATATGTACACAATGGAATTTTACTCAGCCATAAAGAAGAAAAAAAACATGTTATTTGCAGGGAAATGGAAGGAACTGGAAAACATTATGTTAAGTGAGATTAGTCAGTCACAAAAAGTAAAAATTCGTATGCTGTCCCTAATATGAGGAAGCTACGGAGAAAATGGGACATAAGAAGGACTCCATATGAAGAAGGAGAAACCTTCGGTGAGCAAAGAATTTGACTTAACTGAAGGTGATGGAGGGAGGGGGGACACCCTAATGCACATGATGTACTTTCACAAACACATCAAAGTCAATCACTAAACTGATCTTGAGAAGGAGGGAGGGAGAGGGAGTGGGGCAGGAATTGGGGAAGGGTTAAATGAGAAACGTGTGCATGGATGACTTTATCAGCTTGTACCTAACAAAGATGTATGATTACGATGCACCAATTAAAAAATAAAATAATAAAAAAATAAAATTTTTTATTCTTGTATTTTTTTAAGAATAATATGCATGTAAAGTGCACATAAGTTGTAAGCATGGATCATGATGCTTTCTTTTTTAATTGAGCAAGCCCTTGCCAGCATCAGATCAAGAGACAAACCACCATCAGCCCTCCAGAAGCAGCTCCTCTGCTCCCCTCTTACCGTCCTATGACAGGGCAGATGAGCATGCCTAAGTGATCAGAGCAGCCACAGCAACATGTGCCTCGCAGACCCTCTGCACTGCTGAGCAGACGGAGCTGTGCAAAAGAGAACCCACCCACAATGCACTGCTGCATTTGTGCAGAGCCCATGAGCAGACAACCCAGAGGGTTCCTTCTTGTGCTCTGATCACTGTATTTTGATGATCTGAATTGGAAGTGAAATGTCTGCCCACATGGTTAGCTATTTGCAGGAAGTAGACTCCTGGTCCTATATTTTGAGCTTTCCTGATTTTTCTCCCTCTGTTATTTATCGCATTTTCCATTAAACAAGATCAGATAGCTGTGTCTCTACAATGTCTTCTAGATTTATTATACACAAACTCCCTGAGGTTGATTTTGGCTTTTAGTTAATTGGTTGTTTCAGAATAGTTGATTTATATGATCTTTCTGAGTTATATTGTCCTCTTTGTTTTGTTTGTTTAAGTGTCAATACATTGTTCTGTTTTTGAACTATTTTGATTATCATTGCTTTGTAATTTTTAATATATGTAAAGGGAAGTTTCATCTTATTATTTTGTTTACATTAGAAAATTTCCTCGGCTATTCCCAACATTCATTTTTTCCCCAAATAAACATTCAAAAACTACAACTATACCCCACTCCAGGATTCCATTAGGATATTAACTAGATGTGCATAATTCTATGAGTGGCTTTGAGTAGATTTAAAACATCTGGCTATCCAGTCAAAGAATATGGATCACCTTTACACTTATTCAAATATCCTTTAACACCACTCATTATAGTGCGTACTTATTGTGCATTATTATTATGAATAGACTCTACTTTTTCATTTTATTTTCTAACATGTACTTGCTAGCATCTAGGACAATGATTGATTTTTAAGTAATTGGTCTCATTTTCAGATGTCAAATTGAATTATTTTATGTTGATTCAAAAGTTTTTATTTTTTGTACTTTCTAAGTAAACAGCAACAACAAAGTGTGTGTAGATAACGGCGACTCCTTCTCCTCTTTTCTGATGAGGTGTCTTCTTATCTTATATTCAATCACATTGGTTAGACCAGTGAGGACCAATCACAACACTCAGAGATGCCTTTCTTCTTGTAATGAAAATATAAATAGTGCTGCTATAATTTCCTAGACATGGATCTATATTTAACTGGTTATCAACTTTTTTCTGGCAATCTTTATATATAACCACTTTCCCATTTTTGCGTGTTGAATCGTGGCCAGATGGAAACATTTTTAATTTCTTTTTTTAGAGGGATAAATAATTGGCATACTTTATGAGTCATATATATCTGAAATTCATTTTTATTGTTTTCACCTACAACCATAGTCGTGGATCTAAATCTTTACTGAGCATAATAACATTCTTGGGTCTTTGCATTTTCCTTTCAAAATTCTATGATTCTTTTCCATGTTTCTAACATGTAGGAATGCAGAGAGGGTTGAAGCATGCCTAATATTAGATAATAATAACCTTACTAAATTTTATCTATTGGATGAATATTGGTAGGATATTGTTTGGTCTGACTGTTTCCTCCAAAACTTGCATGAAATTTAATTGCCACCTTGACAGAATTGGGTAGTGGAATCTGTAAGAGATTAGGTCTTGAAGGCTCTACCCTCATGAATGGATTAGTGCCTTTGTTGCAGATCTGGGTCAATTATCACGGAAATGGCTCTGTTACAAAAGCAGTTCTAGTGTGCACATATTCTCTACCTCCTGCCCTGCCCTTTCTTATATGTTCTTTCTCTCTCTTTCTCACCATGTGATGTCCTCTACCAGGTTACAGCACAACCAGGTGGCCCTCACCAGAAGCAGCCCTTTGGTCTTAGATTTTCCAGCCTTCAGAATTATGAAAAATAAATTTCCTTCCTTTATAAATTACCCACTTTGTGGTATTTTTTAACAGCAGTAGAAAATGCATTAAGGTATTTCTCCACCTTCTAATCTATTTTTTCCCACTTTACCTCTAAAATTGGGATCATTTAACTTTTGTCTGAAGTGTGGTGAATTCTTTAGAATTGCGTGTTAATGTGCTTATTTGACTAAAAAAACTTATTGTATCTGGCTTTCTTATTTATTTTAATTGTTCCATAGTCCTCAGAAATGACTACATATGCTGGGCGTGGTGGCGCACGCTTGTAATCCCAGCATTCGGGAGGCTGAGACCGGAGGATCCAGGTTCGAGGCCAGCCTCAGCTACCTAGTGAGGCACTCTGCAACTTAGTGAGACTCAGTTTCAAAATAAAGAATAAAAAAAATAGGGCTGGGGATATAGCTCGGGGGTAGAATGCCCCTGAGTTCAATCCCCAGTACCGCAAAAAAAAAAAAAAAAAAAAGAAATGACTACATATAATATTGATTCTGAGCATTTTGTCTTTTCTTTTTCTATTGTCTTTTCTCTCCATGGTCTCATTTCTTTGTCATTTTCCTCTGTTTCAAATCTGGAGAAGTTTTGAAACTTATTCAATGTCAGTAAATAAACTTTTTTATAGATTGATCTTTCTCCTTACTGTTTCTAATTTGGATATAAATGCTGTAAATCCCACAACAATTTGCTTCATAACAATGCTAATTCTTGTATAACAATTGACTCCTTCTTCTGCAAAGCAGAGTTCTTTATTTTTTATTAGTATTATTATTATTTGTGGTACTGGGAATTGAACCCAGAAGCATTCTACCAGGAGCATTCTACCTCTAAGCTACATCCCCAGCCCCATGTTTTAAGTCTTTATCTTGAAACAAGGTCTCACTCAGTTGCAGAGGGCCTCACTAAGTAGTTGAGTCTGGCCATGAACCAGTATCCTCCCATCTCAGCCTCCCAAGTACTGGGATTATGAGGATGCAATACCATGCCTGGCTACAAAGCAGAATTCTTAAGCATAGCCAATTAAGATTTGTGTCTTCTTGGGAGGACTGGGGCATGAGAGGGAAAGTTTCCATTTTTCATGATTGTCTGAGTTCAAATTCTCTAAATTGGGCAGATAAACCAAGAATCACCCACCTAGGAAACTTCTGGAATTGCTGCCACTCTCCTGGAGGATTCAAGGCAGCCACAGGGCCCATACTTGTCCCTCATCATTAAAGTAGAGTAGACTGGACATCACCACTCTGTAGTGCCAAATAGTGGCTAAGTGAAGCATGGATTTAGGGTGTGCAGTTTGATCTCTTTGCAATAATAGAACTGCATTATATGCAATTAAGATTGTGGGATTTTACTATGTTGGTACTTACCATTAGTTGAGAGGATTTCACTGAAATCCTTCTTTTGGTCATCTATATTTCTTTTCATCAGATCTGCTCCCCCAGTGCCTCAAAGCCACATCCTTTTGCAACTCAGCATGTCCCCAAGATCTTTTGGACTGCAAGAGTCCATGCAAAACCATGACTGCTTGCATATTCTCCTCACAGGGCTCTCTTTTGTTCTGTTTCCCCCCCGCCCCTTACAAAACACATATACTTTGGGGTTTACAGATCTCAGATACATTAACTCATTTTCAGGTTCCCTCCACAATCCCACTTACTCCGTTGTTTCTGAGAGTAGCTGAAGGATATGGAAACATGATTGGTTTTGGATCTGAATGAAGCCTCAACAAGACCACAGGTGGCACAGTCCAGTTCATATATAACCACTGTTCTGTTGATATTTTTCAATCATGATTAAAGTATTTGTCCAGTAATCATGCTAGTATCCTGAAAATAAGTGCACAAACATTCCACATTTCGATTGCTCATTATAAGTCTGCCCACATTACTCATAAAATCAGCAGTGCAGGGCAGGGGAATTTTCTTTTGGAAATCTGACCTCAAAAGAGCATCTTCTTTTGCACTTGAAGGATACAGTCATATTTCCTCTTCTGCATGGATGCTGGTCCAGCCTCGACCTATGCCATTCTCCAGTATTTCTAGAACTTGCCTGTTCTCCATGTGCAGGTTAGTTTCCTCCCTTTCACAAGGGCTTAAGCAATGCTACTCTTTGATCTGAGTTTGTGAATGAGTTTCCATCATAATGTTTTGATCTCCATCTTCTAAAGTACAACACATACTTCTAAAACGAAGTCCGTGGGTCATGGCCAACATTTATCAAAAAGCCAGTCTGTGCCAGGCACTGGCTAAGCATTCATTATTGTGTAAATTATCACATCCACACTACAAGGAAGGCTCTAATATCAGGAGCTTCATTGGGCATGTTGGGAAACAGGATCGGGGAAGACAGATAGCTTCTCTAAGGTTACACAACTCATAAATGGCCCAACAAAGTCCCAAGCCCAGATCTGTCTGGCATGAAAGTCTGTAGTCATATTCTTATCTTTCATCTTTCCAAGACTCTTTCCAGCCTTGTTTAATCTTTAGGAATGGTGCTAATTCACAGAAGAAGATGTCTGAGTACCACATTAGAATAAAATTCTTAAAAGTTATGCAGCTGGAGTGACATTTTGAAACCTCATTTGTAATTATACTGATTGAGACATAGTAAAATATGAACTTTCCTTTTCAGATGAAATAAAGTGTCTTTGTTTATGAGCACATCACATCTGCCTGTATATATAAAATAAGTTGTACGATTTCTTCTCTCTTCTCTAGACTCTAATAAACTCATTTTTAAAATTGGAATGATGAAAGGAGAGAGGAACAAAGGACTTAATAAAGCATTGTTGCTGTGGTCTGAATGTTTTGTGTTGCCCCCCAAATCCTTATGCTGAACTCTTACTCCTCCAGGTGATGGCATTAGGAGGTATTTAGGTATTTGGAGGTGATTATTTCATGAGGGTGGATCTCTCATTGGTGGGATTAGTGCCCTTACAAAAGAGTGATAAGAAAGACTTCTTATCCCTTCCACCATGTAAGGATAGAGAAAGAAGGTAACACCTATGAACCAGAATGCAGGTCCTCGCAAGACACCCAATTTGCTTTAATCTTGCACTTCCCAGCTCCAGAACTGTGAGAAATAATGTTCTTTTGTTCGTAAGGTGCCCGTTTATGGTATGGTCCTAGAGTATACTGAGTGGACTAAGATAATTATTAGTGTGGAATATCGTTTTGCTAGATAGTAGCTCAGTCACACGATGAGCACCGCTCACATTTTCCTGTGTTTGGGATTATCCAGGCATTGACACTGACCCTTGATACTCATTTATTTCTATCTCCTAAAATTTAACATGATATTTCTATAATCTTAAAAACATTCATTACTTCTTTTAAAGCTACTTATTTTCTTTTAAAGTCAATCATCTAGTCACTAATACATACAATTCAAATGATTAGACCTAGTGGAAATGAAGAGGAGTCCTGGAGAGTCCTTGTGGGGGAGGATGGAGTGAATGGCACTGCTTGGAATTGAATGTGCACAGCTGAGATGCATCGAGAGGTCCTCACTTCACCTTGTTATAAAGGACCACAGAAAGACAGGGTTGCGCACTCTGCTTCCTATCTTCTTTCTCGAATCCTACCCAGGTTCTCACTGATCTTTCTGGAAGCTGTTTGCACACACCTTTCCCTACTCCTCAAGCACATTCCTTCTTTAACACGTCAGAGGCCTGGGAGGGAGAAGAAGAAATTTGTGAAATAAAGGAACAGAGATACAAAACCAAAGAACACCTGCTCAGGAAAAGTCTCACACTCCACTCTTTCCTTGGAAAGTCCTGGTCCTCATGCCTTGTTTCCCTGACATCCTGGGGACACTCATGAGACCTGCACTTTGAGAAAGGAGAAGTGAGGAGGTTAGTCATAGAATGGGTTGGAAATGGGGTAGAGGTGAGACCACTCAGAGCTTCCTCTAGTTGTAAACAGGCTCTCAACAGATTAAACATGGCCCAGCCACGATGCTGGTGCTGAGGGGATCTTCTTTATATAGTTTATTGACTTAAGTCCTAATTGTGTTACCAGCTACCTGGGCACCCCCATAGTCCAGTTACATTGACAGATGAAATTTACCATTTCAAGCCCACTCCTTGTCAACTTGACACCCATCTGCATTTCCTTAAACTATATTCAATCTCCAAATCAAGACAACATATAATTCTGCTTAATATAATGTAATTAGCCCACATAAAACAATACAAATCCTGGATGTCTGAGTAGTTCCTCCTTTGTGGGCTGCTTGGTTTCATGTAGTAAAACACAAATCACTGATCAATTTTTTTATTTTTATTTTTTGGTTCTGAGGATTGAATCCAGGGACATTCTACCTCTTAACTACACTCTGCCCCTAAAGTCCCTTTTTTAAAAGAAAAAATGTTTTGAAACAGGGTCTTGCTAAGTTACTGAGAGTCTTGCTATGTTGCTGAGGCTATCCTTGAACCTGAGATCCTCCTGTCTCAGCCTCCCAAGTACTGGGATTATAGGTGTGTTCTACCACACCAAGTCTGATCAACTATCATCATCCAGTTTCATTGGCCTTACTTTATTGGGAATTCCTCCCAGATTCTGGGCTTGATGCTACTGTGAGATCATGCCCTCTTCAGTATATAAATATAGGACATGAGGTAGGAGGAAGTTGGTAAGCAGATGTCCTTCCACTCTCATAGTGAATAAACATTTTAGATTACTGGATAAATGCACAGAATATCTTAGGAAAATGCTTCTGACTTCTTTATGTAAAGCCTATCCATAACAGGGTTATTGAATTCATTGTATCCAGTAAGAGCAGCAAGAGATCGGCTTCAAGGCACATTAGATTCTCTGTGTTTCTCAAACAGGTTCATTTTATCAGATACTTTATGAGAAAGTGGGGATACCACGTTGTGTATGTGTGTATGTATTTGTGCTTCCACACACAGATGTGGGCGACGCCCTGGTAGCCTTTAACTGCAAGGCTTATAATAAGTGATTCTAAACTCCTTCTATAATGTGGTCAGTTCAGTATTTTGGCCTCCCTTTACAATATTTTTTTTTTGCTGATAATTTTCTTTCCTGTATTTTTTTTCATTTTCTTATTACTCTACAGATTTCAACTCCTGAAATTTTATACCTGAAGCCTTGCCATGAAATATTCAAAAGATGCTATATTTCATCGTGCTGAATAAGCAGTTTGTTTATTCTCTCTTGGCAAGTATACTGCATAACATTGTTTCTAGAAAAGGGGTTTATGTGAGATGATTAAAAATTCCACTTTTATAATATGTTTGTGATATACTGCCCAGTATTTGCAGAAAATTATTAAGTTGCAGATTATACCAAAACACTCCAGCAAGCAACTTCTGTATTAATTTTGCTCAGATGAAGACTTTCCTCCCTGTTCTCCAAGATGACTCTTTACCTGGCTTTACTTCCTCTTCTGTCTTTTCACAGAGAAAGAATAAATATTCCTCTTTCCCAAAGCAACCACTCTACTGGGACTATTATTCTTTTCTGAACCCTCATTTTTCTTTATATTCCCTCTCTCAATATTTTAATACTGCTTTCACACCCTGTTTCTTCTCTTCCTTCAGATATGCACTGCCATCAACATTGGGAAAAATATTTCTCTTCTTTACTTACTCTTTAGCTTACTCTAGCTGATCCAAATAAGTTCTCACTTTTTAATAAGAATCATCAAATTCCAGCCCCATCTATACCATTCAGTCTTCCCTGTATTGAATAAACATTCAGGCTTAGCAATAACTTCCTAACTGATAATTTAGATTTTTTTATTTCTCTTTTCTCCCCACCATTTGCAAGCACTGATTGTTTCTTCCTAATGTCTCTATATTTTAATTCCGCACTACTTTGCATTGATTTTCTTCTATATTCTTCTTTGGCTTATTTTCTGTCCCCTTTCCTTCCTGCTCTGGTCCCTTAGAGATAATTTCTCATACATTGATTTCTTAATAATACCCCTGTCTTTTCTTTAATCTTTAGATTCTTTCTTTTAGATATTTTGCCACCCCTTTCCAAGGTTTTTCTCTTGAGGATTTGCTCATTCTTCTTGGTATGAATTGTTATTATATACAGTCTTTCCAATATCTACTCTTTCAAGCCAAACTTGCTTCTTTTCATTCAATTTTTTACATGAAGGGTCAGCTTTCACTTTAAAAAGCAAAAAAGTTTACATCACACCAAACTAAACAAACACAGCAGGAACAAGCAAGCAAACAAAAACTCAAGGCAGAGCAAAATAAATGCATACAAAACAGTCTCCCTAAATAACTCCACAGGACATATTACTCTTCTGTTAAAATGAGTTTCTCTAATTTTGATTCACATTTTTAAAATTGTTGTTAATATATCTTCAGTCTCTTTAGCTTAATGTGGCAAAGTTATTTTTGGCTTCACCCTCCCACCTAGGACCTCCAGTCCAGGGACCGGTGAGGCCAAACCAGAAGGTAGAATAATAGGATAAAGCCAGGAGTAGTAGTATAATCCCAATATTTGGGAGGCTGAGACAAGAGGACCACAGGTGTGAGGCCATCCTTAGCAACTTAGTGAGACCTTCTGCAACGTAGAGACCTTGTTTCAAACTAAAAATTAAAATAGGGCTGGGGTTGTAGCTCAGAGGTAGAATGCACCTAGGTTTAATCCCCACTGCCACAAACAAACAAATAGCATAACCAGAGTAGAGTTATAATAGTCAAAGTCTTGCATAAAATTATGACCAAAGTATTGATAAGAAGCTCTTGAACTATTGATTATGGGATCCATTGCTAAATGAAAATGCAGGACCCCTTCACAAATAATGAAACATTTTCAAGATGGCGACAGCAGGCATGAAACGAAATACTGGTCCAAGTGGACGTGGTGTCCCTGAGGTGTTCCAGGCCACAGCCCCCGGAGCAGGCTCTGCTGTTGATGTTCTTGGGCCACTGACACCCTGTCAGCTCAGTGAGGAGGATGAAATAATCTTAAAAGTGGGAGGTTCTTCTTTCTCTGAGGCAACTCTCCAATCACTCCCTTGCCATCTTGCTGGGGCTCAAACACGCGCTGGTGATTGTTTCTTTTCTATCCTCAGTCCATCCTGCTTAGATTACTATCTGTAAGCATTGTGCATGAGCCAAAGGCAAGTTCAAGTTGTATTCACAAACCGCCATTGCTTTCCAACCTTATTTATTGCCCATTGCTAGGTGGCTAGGGCTACTCAAACAAAATTCCACAGTTGTAAATGTGAGAAAATGCATTTCCTCTCAGTGTGGAGGCTGGATGGAGCCACATTATAACTTTACTCTGGAGGTGTGGGCAGGCTTGGTTTCTCCCCAGGCCGCTTTCTTCCTGGCTTGGCTGTGGCCGTCTTCTTGCTGCAATTCTATCAACAGGCATGTGTGTCCTTGGGATCATTTCCTCTTCTTAGAAGGACACTAGCCACATCCAATCAAGACTCCATCCTTGTGACTTCCCTTAACTTTAATTACCTCAACTGTCCTACCCATCATCCCAGGTCCAGGCTAGATTAATACATCCAGGTTAACAGTCACATTGGACTTAGGCTTCGATGTATTTTTCAGGGGAGATAGGGTTGGTCACAATTCAGTCCATAACATTCATTATTCCTGATGTTATTCTTAGCGTATTGAGAGAAAGCTCCATGTGAACTTGGCACATGATAGACATCAAGGCACCCCAAAATGTTGGAGGATGAGTAAATGCTCCCTTTGGTCACTGCTTCCCGAGCTGGTCTTGCTTGGTCCCCTCTGGGCCTTTGCTGCTCGTGGGTTCCCTGGGTGAGCCCAGGCCCTCTTCTGTCTCAGGCTTGCCAAGTCTCCTCTGCCTCACGCTTTCACATGAAGACTCCCCTCTTTAGGCATTTGTTTGCAATGCCTTGACTCTGAGATCCCTTTCAACTCTGAGTGTCAAAAATATGTAAGGTTCACAACACCCATTTAGAGCGCCCCTCACCTCAAACTTTCACCCCTATCCATCCCCATGAGTCTCTGAGCTCTTTGTGGAAAGATGTTGTGATTAGGTCAGTGTTTCTCAAATCCAATGTGCACATGTGTGCATATGTGTATATGCAGTCTTGTTAATGCATCAGAAGCAGGGTCCAAGATTACGTATTTCCAACAAAGTCCCAGATGCGGCAGCTGTTGCTGCTGCCAATGTTTTGAATGGCAAGGTGCTAAAATTCTTTGTTAAAAGCATCTGCTTTCTCACCTACCTTTCCCTCACAAACAGGAAGCACACAACTGTTTTATAATGCAGTATTCTCTCTTGATTAACCTCCTTTTAATCGTCATGTGTTAATACAGCCTAGACCCAGAATGCTGGGCAAGGCAGAAAGTGCTGTACTTGGGGAGATAAAAGCAGGGCAAGGTATTATTTACTTGGGCATTTGTGTGGCCATGTGTTCTCCCTTTGGGGACCACAAGTGTGTCACATCCAGGAAGCAGGAATTCCAATCAATTAAAGTTCAATGTTCCTCTGCTACATGAAATTTTGCAGGACTCAGTTTCTAAGAGGAGGCTAAACACACACTGGTATGGGTTGCAGAGAGGAAGAATGGAGCTCATTGTGTTTGTTCTTTGAACATGCAGTGCATTTACTTCATGGGAAATTATTTATCTCTTAGAATTTACTTTATTCCAGAAGAAAACTATAAATGCCTTTAGGGGATTTGATTTTGTGAAGCCTATTCTTTTACTCTTGTCCTTCCCACTTTAGACATAAGATAACTTTTGATGCATTAAATTCTAATGAATGAGAACACATTTTAAAGCCTTTTCTTTGTATTTTATTCAGTGGCTGACTTTAGTTTCCTACAAAATGCTTTCTAAATTCAGTTTCTTATCATGAATTCCATCCAGAATAAAATATGCACTGCCCCTGGAGCACACCAGCTGTTTATGTATCCGGCCAATATATCTCAGGGAGAGGTCTGCATGATACATAGGCAATCATTTAAAAAAAATAAAAATAAAACCCCAACTCAACATCAAGTATTTAGAGCTGCTTGGTGGGAAGAAAAGGCAGAGGAGAAGGCAGCTTATTAATTAGCTCCTTTTGCTTTGAACTGTGAATTTCTATGCTGTTTTCAA
>PVLC010030072.1:0-19762 GCA_004027655.1 Graphiurus murinus
AAAAAAAAAAAAAAAAAAAAAAAAAAAAAAAGGCAGAAGAGAGAGATTGCGCATTTGTATGGAAAGAAGTGATTGCAAGGTAACCAAAACTGAAAGTCATCTTACTATTCCCCCAAACAAGTGAGGAGGTCTGCAGCTGAAAGGCTACCGTGTCTCTTTTTCTTTGTTCATCATAATGTTGACCTTTTAGATAGTGTTCTCTGGGTGTCTAGCAATGTTTGCCGAGGTTCTACTTGCACTTGTCCATTTGTTTCCTCCTCCCGAGGATGCTGGGAAGTAGGGATGATCATTCACCCCATTTTTAAGAGGAAGAAGTTGAAGCTGAGTGACCCTTCCCCTGTGTAACAAGTGGAGGAGAAAGAGTCAGGCCTGATCCCTGTCAGCCCCTCGGCTCCGCCTCTGGGCTAGAGAAAGGGGAGAATTTGGGGAAGGAAGCCAGGACCGCAGCCACTCACACACCCAACTCAAGCAGGATGCCGCCAATCCTCCCTCGCCATACCCTAAGGAATTTCTGATTGAGGTTAAAAAAAAATTGAAGATCACAGACAGAGTGCTGGCTTTCCTAAAAAAAATTACCAATAGCTATATGATAAAATATCATATTCTCTTTTCTCTCCTAATTATATCTCAGGGAAAATATATATATATATATATATATGTTATATGATAAAGTATTGCTATTTACTCAGCAAAAGAACACAGCCAGGCTGCTGGGATTTGTTCCTTTAGGGATGACCATCTAAGAACCAGCACTCGTTACCCATCTGGCGCCCGGTGATGGCAGCCAATGGGGGCAGAGCAGACCCCTCCTGCCTTCACCTCTGCAGCAAGCCTTGAGCGCTGCAGGGTTTCCCATCCTGTCTCTTCTCTTCCTTCTTTCCTGGAGCTTTGGACTCAGATACACACACCCCTGACTTCCCTCTGACCTGTCCCCTGCAGCCCACACTCCGGCCCAGGCCTGCGGAGCTGGTGCGCTAGGCGTGTTCAGTGTAGCCACCGTACCCTCTGGACACCCTGCCTCATTTGTAGAAGTGGGCCACAGGGTTGTGTCTACACATACACACACACCATGGAGTCTCCCACACATGGGAACAGCTCAAAAATGTTACCTCCTTCTGTAATTTTTATTCTCTGGGGTCCCTCAATATCAGAGTTTCCCTTCAAAACAATTCTACCCTCCTTTGGAACCTCGAAGTATCTTTTTGGCCATTCTTTGTCTCTATGTTGTTTATAGTTAGAGAGACCTATATCACCCTTATCTGGTTGTGAAAGAGATCCTTGAAAGCCTTCTACATTGTAAACTTTGCAGCCCTCCACCATGCCCCACCTGATGTATACAATGTTCAGCAACTATGTATACCATGTTCAGCAACTAAGTGCTCAGTGAAGAAGTTAACCTACTACAATCCGTAAACAACTGTCTTATTCCTGCTGTGGGGCTTGTCTTGGTTCCAGGTGTCAGAGGTGACCCAGGATTCCCAGGAGCTCATGGGGAGCCAGGAAGCCGGGGCGAGCCAGGAGAGCCCGGCCCCATAGGCCCCCCTGGCCAGACCATTGGAGACAGAGGTAACAGGGTTTTGCTGCATCGGAACCTCAGACTGAATCTGCTGTGACTCGGGTGTTAACATGGGCAGCTGAGATGTTCTACACGGCTCTTTATCAACGATGATGGTGCTCCTTCTCATGGGCTCATCTCCGGGTTGTGGAGCCAGTCATGCGCAGAACCTTGCACATGCGGAACTCCCCCAGGGGGTTAGGTTGCACCACTGATGGGGCACTGGCGTGATTCAGGCTGGGTGGAAAGACCCCAGGGGACATCATATGTTGCTTCCAAATGCTGGTCTCAACCATCAGCCCGTTATTGCAGAGGAAAGAGGGACTATTTTTAAGTTGAAAGTGGCAATGAGATATGGCCAATGGCCCCCATGTTCTGGATTGGACCAAGAAGGCCGCAGGTTCTGCGGGTTGGTCTCTGGATATGAATGCCAGTGTACTTGTTAGATACCAGAAAACTCAGGCTGAGCCGGGCAATGGTGCGCACCTGGAATCCCAGTACTTGAGAGGCTGAGACAGGAGGTTTGCAGGTTCGAGGTCCAGCATGCAGACCCTATTTCAAAATAAAAATAAAATAGGGCTGAGGATGTTGCCCAGAAGTAGAACAACCCTGGGTTTAATCCCCAGTACCATAAAAAAGAAAAGAAAACTCATGTGTCTCTTAACTGCTTTTGCTTTCAGATGCGATGAGAGGGCTGCAAGGTGAAATGGGACCCAAAGGCTTCATAGGAGACCCGGGCATCCCTGCGAACTACCCTGGCCTACCCGGAGCTGACGGCCAGCCCGGGCTCCCAGGCGTTCCCGGGCCTGCTGGACCACCTGGACCACATGGTAAGTGCAGGGAAGCTGAAGGGGGTGTTCACACAGCCTGCTCCAGCCAGGTTTTATTGGGGATGTTCTGTGACTCACCTAGTAGCCAGCAGGTGAAGGTGTGGTGGATCCTCCCTGGGCCCACAAAGACGAAGCCCAGGTAGCCCTCCCCAGTAGCAGCGAGACTGTGGGTCTTACCTGGTGAGGTTTGGCTGCTAAGGCTTCAGTGAAACCTCTCAGACACTGTGTCTAGAAGATGGAGCTGATATCGCTGTACCGGTGTCCCTCTGATCAGCTCCGAGCACCTCATTCCAGGTTGGGGCCTGACTCCTTGACCCGCAGCCCTGCTTCTCTGTTTTACCAATTGGCAGTGTCTGCCCTCTCGGCCCGTGTAAAGCACAGGACACACCTGGATAGGTGGCAGTAGTTGGTGACAAGAACAGATGGCTGTGCTATTTGTAAAAAAGAAGCATCCAAGGCAGATGCAAGGCCAGGATGGTCTATAAACGAGGAGGGCCTGAGAGGTAGACCGCCCGCCGTCCTGCAGCCCATCCACGTCAGTCCCCAGCATCTCCAGGCCATGAGAATCTCTGTCTCCAGAAGCAGGAAGATGTTCACCCTGACTTTGAGCTTGCTGTCCAAAAAGGCCATTCTTCAGCTTTGACATTTAGAGCTACGCTCTAAACACTGTAAAATTCCTGATGGGAACAGTTCATCCCCTGGAAAGACTGGATAATGAGCCGTTGGAAGAAACCATGAGGTCACCCTCTCTGTGTGACATTGACCGAAACTTAGCAGCCTCTTCTTTTCAAAATAGCTTACTTTAAGTTCTCTGTCATTGCCCCCAATAATCTTTTACTAGCTTCTATCTTTATGGGCAAAGAACACCATATTTGCTCAGAGATAAGAGTTTGGCTTCAGCTAAAGTTCAAAATCAAGTGTCGAGGTCGTAATTGCTTTTAGAAGATACTTCTCTTTGCCTTCTATAGAAGGAGACTTGCTGGAGGTGTTGAAGTAATCATTACCTATGCCGTCCATTAAAAGAGACGCAAGTCACTTTTCTGTATCTGTTTCATCTCCTTCAGTGAATTTTTAACTTAACGTGGTTCTACCTTCCACAGGTTCCCACATTGCTTTGGAAAGTCTTAAGTGCAGATATGTCCCTGGAACGTGAATTTGCCAAATAGTTTGAGCAGTGTTATCTTGAGTATTCCTTATTATGCTGGAAGTAATACGTATTCATGTGACATTCGTAATAATAGCTAACTTTCCAAGGGCATTGTATTTCCTAAGCAAATAGTATCTATTGTGTTTCCCTTTCTTGGAACAGAACATGTGTTAAAAGCATAGAATTGTGCTGCTCTGGCCAGTGGTTAGCCATTAATTCCTGAGTGCTTAGCCATTAATTCCTGTAACTAAATTCCATTTTGATAGACACAAATATATGACATCTTAATTTATAACTTTTTCTTAGTACATCTGTGATTTACTGATTTGCTTACCTATGTCAACTACAAACAAATTAGCTTATTTTTAATGCATATTGTAGACTGATGAGTAAATTTATAAAATAGAATGATATCAGACAAAGTTTATCAACTAAATCTTTAAGTATGCAACTTAAGTTCTCATGTACGTTGTTTCAAAACCAACTCCTTTTTTTAAGCAACCTCTTATATAAAAACTATCCAACCTTAAGACCTTTTTAAAGTGTTTGTGGCTGAGCTGGGAGTGGTGGCCTGTAATCCTAGTACTTGGGAGGCTGAAATAGAAGGATTGTGGGTTCCAAGCCAGGCTCAGCAACTTAGTGACATCCTCGGCAACAGTGAGGCACAGAGCTGTGCGGCCCCCGAGTCCACCACCAGGTGGCGCGCTTCTCCACGGCCGCGCCGGAAATGCAGCTGGAGGCAGAGATGTCTGAACACTTGCACCAGATAGCCCATCCCTGCTTGGGGTTTGGGGAACACTGTGGCCGGCATGGTTTTGAAGAAGCCTGACCCTTGGTTGTGGGGGAGAGGCCTGGGAGGGGAAGGTGATGACCAAGGTCGTTTTGTGAGACTGGCCAGCGGGGCTCTGCATCAATTACACTGAATCTGTGTGTGTGTGTGTGTGTGTGTGTGTGTGTGTGTGTGTGTGTGTGTGCCAAGTAGTGAAAGAGGAGGGGGTGGGTAGTAAGCACACACGTACACCTGGTCCAGAGCAAAGGACTGAGTGGAGAAACTCAGTTCATTGTAACTCTATTTTTTATGGGGGACGGTGCAGAAATGTGTAGTTATCTTAGAATCCAAGTTGCACTGTGGAAAAATCAGCGCCTTTTGTTGGACTCAGTATTTCTCCAAAGGAGTGATTTTCACCTCTGTACTTTAATGGGGAAAGCTGAATTTGCACAGACTCGGGTTTCTCTCCACCCAGGGCTGTGGCCGGGGCAGCCCAGGGTTCCATCTTGACCGGCGCTCTGCAGGGCTCTGGTGTCTCCGCTCACTCTCCTGTCCCTGTGGTTTTCTCTCCAGGCTTCCTGTTCGGCTTTAAAGGAACAGAAGGAAACGTGGGCTTCCCTGGGCCTTCTGGATTCCCGGGGCCTCGAGGGCAGAAAGGATGGAAAGGTGAGAGGAAGAGGGGTGGGCGACGGGCGTTCTGAGGCGCCTTTGCCTTGCAGGTGAATCCTTCCCTACTCGTTTGTTTGAAAGTGCTGGATGGGCACCCTTAGTCCAAAATGCTCCCAAATCCACAGCTTTGGGAGTTCCTAGAGTACACCATAGGTGAGGCATTCTACAGCTGACCTCACAGGAAGGGTCACAGTCAAAACACAGGTGCACTAAAAAATGCCGTGTAAGAGCCGGGCGTGGCGGCACACGCTTGTAATCCCAGCATTCGGGAGGCTGAGACCAGAGAATCCGGGTTCTCAAACAGCCTCAGCTGCTTAGTGAGGCACTCTGCAACTTAGTGAGACCCTGTTTCAAAATAAAGAATAAAAAAATAGGGCTGGGGGTATAGCTCAGAGGTAGAATGCCCCTGGGTTCAATCCCCAGTAACACACACACACACACAAAAAAACGCTGTGTAAGCTTAACTTCAGGCTGTGTATAGGAGGTGTATAGGGAACGCCTTTGCTCCTCGATGGGTCCCCTCCCTCAAGATACTTCAAGTATATATACAAATATTTCAAAATCCAAAAACAATCTGAACCAATTCTGATCCCAAGCACATTGGATAAGGGACGCTCAGCCGGTGACAGTCACACTGTGTGTCTTCCGAGCCTCTGCTCTCTACCTGTGACACTAAGGTCAGGAGTCGGCAAGGTCAGGGGTCAGCTGGGCATTCTGGAGCACGAGCACTCGCTGGCTCCCCTTCCTGTCCTCCCTCTGCAATGCCGAGCCCAGCACCGGGTGAGAAAGATGAGCAGCTGTTCTTGGGCCGTGCTCAGATGGCTGGCCCCGGGGTTCAGCCCCGAGACCGTAGGACAAGCATGCGTGCAGAGCTGTGACCTTCCCACAGTGCAGGAATGGGAACCACGCTCCTCCATCCCCCTGCCTGGGCCTCGCTCCTCAAGGACAGGCGGTCCTCACACTGTACACTTCTGGCTGCAGCCCTGAGTCTCTGCCCGGCTCCAGGAGTCCTGGGGAAAGCTAGCCCGGGGCCGCCTCCCCTGGGATGGGGGGCTATCTGGGACCTCGGAGGCACCTGTCCTGCAGCAGGCCGGGGCACTTACACTCCCCCTGAAGGCAAGTGGGCACCCGCTGTGAGCTCAGCGCCCCCTGGCTTCTGGGTCCTGCCACCCGAGACAGGAAGGGAGGCCAGGTGTTTCTTCCCTGCTCACCCATGGCCTTGGTCCCAGATGGTGGCTCTTTCCGGGCTGCCCTCCACCCTGCACATCTGGAACAGTCCCGCCCCTCGCCCCTGAGGCCCACCGTGGTGGGATCCAGGCACTAGCGCTAGTTCCCTCGGTATCCTTGATAATCTGATCCTCTGTGAAGGTCCCAGTGTTGAAGTATCTTCAGGAAACGTCAGAGTAGAAGCCCAAGGAGACCGTGCCTGAGCCCTTGAGCGACTTACCAATCACTTTCTGTTGCTCATCCCAGAACTGGGTGTGAAAATCCCCGGGCGGGACAGATCATGTCCACAGAGTGTTCAGCGCGGCGTCCGGCCCGTGTGGCCTCTTCCGGCCAGCCCTGCCCACCTGTCTCCTCTGTCCCCTGCACCTCCAAGCCGTTTAATGGGCATGCCCTTCCCCCAACACCGCAGGTGACTCTGGAGACTGTAAGTGTGCGGAAGGCGATCAGTTCATCGGGGGACTTCCGGGCCTGCCGGGACCCAAGGGCTTCCCAGGTTTCAATGGGGAGCCGGGCAAGAAAGGCGACCAAGGAGACCCTGGCCAGCACGGCATCCCTGGCTTCTCAGGGTTCAAGGTAAGAGAACAGCGCACCTTGGTGGCCAGCCTTGCCAGGAAGGTGACAGGAAGCCGGAGACTTGTCCCAGGTGCCCCAAGCTCTGCTCTTATTTGTTAAGCTGACACCGCTTTATACGATGATACTCATGTAGCTGTGTGTGGACATACCTTTCAAGGAACCACATGCTCCAAGATGAACTTTAACAGCGTGTACCGGTGGGACGGTGAGATGGCGCAGCTACTGGGGCAGAACCTCACACCTCCTTAAAAAGTTAGGCCCAGGAATTCCACTCCTAGTGTTATATCCAAGAATTAAAAACCCACATCCACAAAAAATACACGTGCACCAATGTTCCATAAGTATCAAAAAGAAGAAATAACCCAGCATCTGTCCTCCAATGAATAGAGAAACAAACCCTGCTATGGCCACACAGTGGAATAATATCCACTGGGAAAAAACGAGGGCAGTGCTGACACACACCACCATGGGCCGTGCTGTCGTTAATAACGGTGGTGGCCAAACCTTGTGGAGATACTAAAACGCACTGCAGTTTGTGCTTGCAAACTTAAGTTTTATGGTTCATGAATTATCTTCTCAAGAAAAGCCTGCTGTGACTTGGACTGTAAAACATGCTGCTTATTGCCCATTCCCCTCTGCAAACTTAGTACAAACTGATTTAGCACTTTATGGAGGCTTCCTTGGCCCAATAAAAGTGGGAGCTCAACAGCAGGGTGTTGTGGTGCACGCCTATAATCCCTGTACTTGGGAGGCTGAGACAGGAGGATCACAGGTTCAAGGCCAGCCTCAGCAACTTAGGGAAACCCTGTTTCAAAGGAAAAAAAAAAAAAAAAAAAAAAAACTAAAAGGCTGGCAATAAGCCGGGCGTGGTGGCGCACGCTTGTAATCCCAGCATTCGGGAGGCTGAGACTGGAGGATCCGGGTTCGCGGCCAGCCTCAGCTACCTAGTGAGGCACTCCGCAACTTAGTGAGACCTGGTTTCAAAATAAAGAATAAAAACTAGGGCTGGGGGTATAGTTCGGAGGTAGAATGCCCCTGAGTTCAATCCCCAGTACTGAAAAAAATAAAAAAATAAAAAATAAAAGGCTGGCGATAGCTTTGAGGTTGAATGCCACTGGGTTCAATTCCCAGTCCCAAAAATATATAAAATAGAAAGTGAGAGCCCCAAGTAAATCCTGAGTTAACCTTTTTGGAAGGTGTGACATTCCCCATCCACAGTTTGCCAGCGTCTAGCAGCGCAGTGGCCTTAGGAAAAGATTCCTGGTTTAATTCTTTCTTCCCCAGCAATTTTAACTAACCCAAGTTTTCAGAGCAAACTTCAAGGGTAAGCAAAGAAATGAGCCTTCAGACTTTTTAACTTAGAACTGCAGGAGATTTTTTTTTTTTTTTTTTTTTTTTTTTTTGTGGTACTGGGGACTGAACTCAGGGGCATTCTACCTCCGAGCTATACCCCCAGCCCTATTTTTTATTCTTTATTTTGAAACTGAGTCTCACTAAGTTGCGGAGGGCCTCACTAGGTAGCTGAGGCTGGCCGCGAACCCGGATCCTCCGGTCGCAGCCTCCTGAATGCTGGGATTATAAGCGTGCGCCACCACGCCTGGCTGCAGGAGATTTATAAAGTGAAAAGTTGATCATTTTATATGTCCAGCGGTAGAGAGAAGACTGTGGACTCCTCAGCCAGTGCTCACCACATTGCTGAGTGGGCAGAGATGAGCCCAGGCTAGCCCTAGGTGTTCTCAGACAACAAATAGGAAAATCCAGCAAAAAATTACAGCTTTATCTTAGTTTTTAAAAAGATGCCATCTTATCTGTGTTTTACCTCAGTTTTTTAAAAGATGCCATCGCCAAATCACAGCTGTCGAAGCAGTAAAACTTGCTCAGCTATTCAGAAAAAGCATGTGTAGTGGGGAGTGCAAACTTGCCAAACAAGTAAAATCTACAGTTGTGGAAAATATGTTTGATCGGCCAGGCGTGGTGGCGCACGCTTGTAATCCCCGTACTTGAGAGGCTGAGACAGGAGGATCGCAGGTTCATGGCCAGCCTCAGCTACTTAGTGAGGCCCTCGACAACTTAGTGAGACCCTGTTTCAAAATAAAGAATGAAAAATAGGTCTGGGTATGTAGCTCAGAGGTAGAAGCCCCCTGGGTTCAATCCCCAGGACCACACGCACACAAAAAAAGTTTGATCGTTCCTAGAAGCCAAATGGAGCCCAGTTTGTGCCCCTGACATGCCAAAAATGGTCCAAGTGCCAGACAGTCTTACACACAGTAGGCCCACAGGACTTTTGCTCGAAAGCCTCCAGTCGTGTCGCTGACTTGCATTGGGTTCTGTTTAGAAGTCAGGCAAGCCCGCTGCATCTCAGGCAAACCATCTGCCTGAGGCAGTTTCTTGTAATTACAATTTATTTGTAATATTTATCCTGATAGAGTCCGGCAGAATTCTTAAAGCACAGGAGTTGTTCAATAAATAAACTCATCTGCTCACCTGTTCACCCAACACATATATATTGAGTACCATCTGTATGCGAGATGCTATCCTGGAAACTGGAAGAATGTCACCCTTTTCTGCAAAGGACCGTCAATAAATAAGTATCTGTGGAATTTTCTAGAAGGGAGCTCACAGTCACTTGTCAGTCTTTTTTTTTTTTTAAAACCAACACTCAGAGCTCCCATATTCTTGCAAATAGCATCGACTAAGATATGTCTACACTGGCCCATCACCCACGCTAAATTTCAATCTTGAGCTGTGACCCTGCTCCCTTCTGCCCAGAGAAACAGCTACCCTAGATCTCACAGCCCAAACTCTAAGGGTTCCTGCAGCAAGCTTCTCCCTAAAGTCTGTTCCCCTTGACCTCAACCTCACTCTGAGAAACAAAGTGTAGATTAAATACTGCTGACTGTGCTCAATAGTAAATGTTTCTATCCCAAGTTTCTATCCCCTGTATTTGGAGACTCTTGCTTGCTGGGATTGCAAATGATTTCACATAAAAGGTAAACAAGCTGGGCAGCCTTGGTGGCACATGCTCAGAATCTCAGTACTTAGGAGGCTGAGACAGGAGGATCGCAGGGTCAAAGACCAGCCTCAGCAACTTAGCCAGACTCTCAGCAACTTGGGGAGACCCTGTTTTGAAATAAAAAAATGAACTAGGGCTGTAGGTGTAGCTCAGAGGGAGAATGCTGCTGGGTTCGATGCCTAGGAGAGAGGTCCAAGCAGCCCCGGGGGGCTCTGGGATGCCGGTGTCACTCGGCTGCCCCAGGTGGGGTCTGACACCTGCACCTCTCTCACTGGCTCCCGGGGGCCCTGAGTGCTGGTCCATGTGTCACACTCTGAGTAGCTAGGTTTTCACCATCCAGCCACCCAGGCAGGGCCACAGCTCTTACATTTTAATTCATTCGTTTTATTTTTAATTTAAAAATCAGCTCCTTGATCCCACTCTCCACAATTCCAGGCCTTGCCGGGCACTGGGGCCAGAGGCCCCCTTGCTGGAGCATTCCGGGCATGGTAGAGAGTTCTGGGGCCGTGCTGACGACACAGCTGTGCGAGCTGAGTCTCATCCCCTCGGGTCTCCAGGAGGAAAGACCATCTGTTCCTTTGTGCCCACAGGGGATGCCCGGCAGTGCTGGTCCTCCAGGACCCAAGGGAGCAAAGGGCGACTCCAGAACCATCACCACCAAAGGTCGGTGCTCCCGCCTGTAGCTCTCAGGCCGCTTCCCCCCGGCAGTGGGCCGGTGTGTTGGTGGACTCACGTGCGTTTCCTTCCCAGGTGAGAGAGGACAGCCAGGTGTCCCCGGAGTGCACGGGATGAAGGGTGACGACGGTGTCCCAGGGCGCCACGGCCTCGACGGCTTTCCCGGCCTCCCCGGCCCTCCTGTGAGTAGCCGTCCTGACCACTCTGTCCTCCGGACAATGTCTGAGGGGCACCCGGTCCACCCCGTGTGTAGGGCAGGCCCCTGGGGTTTCAAGAGCAGAAAGCCTACTTTTTAAAGAAATAGTTAAGTTGGAAGCCAAGCCCAGGGTGAACATTTAAAAGTCAAAGAGCAGCCGGGCAAGGTGGTGCACACTTGTAATCCCAGTACTGGGGATGCTGAGACAAGAGGATCCAGATTCACAGTCAGCCTCAGCTACTTAGTGAGGCCATCCGCAACTTAGTGAGGCCCTGTTTCAAAATAAAAAATGAAAAATAGGACTGTGGGTATAGATCAGAGGTAGAATGCCCCTGGGCTTAACCCCTAGTACCGCAAAAAAAATAAAAATAAAAGTCAAAGAGCAAATAAATGTTCCTCATAGTATAACACATACAATATTCTATTTAAAAAATAGAATATTAGCCAGGCGTGGTGGTGCACGCTTGTAATCCCAGCTTTTGGGAGGCTGAGACTGGAGGACCCAGGTTCGCCGCCAGCCTCAGCTACCTAGTGAGGCACTTCGAAACTTAGTGAGACCCTGTTTCAAAATAAAGAATAAAAAATAGGGCTGGGGGTATAGCTTGGAGGTAGAATGCCCCTGAGTTCAATCCCCAGTACCGCAAAAATAAAATAAAAAATAGAATATTTTAAAATGGGTGGTGGAACCCTTTTTGTCCAAGATAGTAAGATAGGCAACTTGATTTTTCAACAAACACTGAAAGCAGGACATCTGCTGCCTGTGCTGGGGCGTGAGGACAGGGCAGACAGGGCGGAGGCCGCAGCCAGGAATGCTCCTCCCTCCCCGACTCCTGTCCTGGCGTCCCGCTCTCTGTAGCAGCGCAGCTTTCTGCTCTCGTGATTCTGCACCGTCCCTCCCTATCACCCAGAGCTCGCCCCCTCCCTCCCTGACCCCTCCACCTCGTACCCACGTGTCCCCACCCGCCGGTGTTGTCCTCAGAAGACACATCTCTGCGGAGCGCCCCTGGACTTGTAGTCTCCTGTTTCTGACCCTGCGATGGCCCTCACTTCTGGGGGCACACCCTCTTTTCCTCATCCAGCTTAGCATCCTTTCTCAGTGATGCGAGGTCCCTTGAGAACAGCAGACGTCGCAGATGCTGATCCTGGGGACAGCGTGTCCTGCACCGGGAGCCTCCTCCCGTGCCTCCCATCCTCGGGGAGCGCGCTTTCTGGCTGAAAGCCCATTGGGTGCAGGCACTAGCACCTGGGAGAGAGAAAACCGTTACTCAGATGCAAATGTTTACCTTCCAGAACCATCTCTATGAAATGGCTCATAAGCTCTACAAGCTCCTTGTGGCCTCCGTTAGACCCTGCCAGTAGGTCCTGCTCATCTGCGTGGCCTTTCTGCTCTGCATCCGTCCCACAGAATTCCAGGGAAACACGAAAAGGAAATGGAGGGAATGGCGGACCTCGCTGTTTGTACTTAAGAGAAGAACTGGGTTTTCTTGCAGGGCGATGGCATCCAAGGCCCCCCAGGGGACTCGGGTTATCCAGGGCTGTCAGGAACCAAGGGAGCTGCAGGAGAAGTGGGGCCCCCAGGACTCGGCCTGCCAGGCCCCAAGGGCGAGCGTGGCTTCCCCGGAGACATCGGGCTACCCGGCCTGCCTGGCTTCCCCGGCCCCCCCGGCCCCCCAGGCACCCCAGGACAGCCAGGTATGGAGGAGCCTCCCTGGTCTTTCCAATCACAGACACTGGTTCATGTTTCTTACCCTTGGCCCCTGTGCCAGCGTGTGTGTCCCGTGGAATTAGAGAAGGGCTTCAGGCCCTGTTCTCGGCGGTGGGATGGTTGTCCGCAGGGGGCTTTCAGGAGCCACCACCATCCCCTCTCGGGCACGGAGCTCAGAAACAGGCCTTCTGATTCTCTGCCCACACCCTCGCCTTCCCAGTACCACACACACTGACGCTCGTGCACACTCGTGGGAGTGCAAAGTCAATGCCTTTCAGGGGCTCCGAAAGTACCTCACTCTTCCCCGTCTTCCCCCAGATTGTGGCACAGGTGGGGACCCAGATGTGAAAAGGCCCATTGGAGGCGACCCAGGTGTGAAAAGGCCCATCGGAGGTGACAGACAAGAGCCCGTCCCGCCAGGTACGCTAGTGGAAGACTGAGACTGTGAGCTGATCACCTACGCTACTCACCCACGAGTGTGTCAGGTTCCCGAGGGACGCCTGGGGTGGGAGACAGTCGTGTAAACCAGGAGTGGCGTCCCGAGAGCTTCAGCTTAGAATCAGAGGAACAGAAAATGGTAACTGGCGCGGCCACGTCCCCCCACAGGCAGAAGACACACACTTGCAGGGGTGTAGGAGGAACTCCACAGATGTCTCCTACATAACAGTCATCCGTGTGTCCGTCTCTCTACAAAGGTGTAAAAGACACCTGAGAACTGTTTGCCTGCTGCATAGGGTAAAGGGTAAGACATGTCAGAAGGGAAGAATCTGGCCTAGCGATGAATGGAAGCCAGAAAGTACAAGGACTGGCAGCCAAGAAGGCCCAGGGAGCGAGGTCTAGCAGCGGGGATTGGCTAGACCCGGTGGACCTGGCCACACAGGTGGACCTGGAGGCTGGCGAAAGAGAGGAGTCAAAGACGGTGCCAAACCTCAGCCAGGATCTCGAAGAGAGAGGCAAAGAGTGAGTTTTGCATGGTTTAAGATGCTAGAAGAAGCCAGGTGTGGTGGCACACACCTGAAATCTCCAGTAGTCGGGAGGCTGAGATAGGAGGATGGCAAGTTCAAGGCCAACCTCAGCAACTTAGCAAGATTCTCAGCAACCTAGTGAGACCCTGATTCAAAATAAAAAATAAAATAGAGCTGGGGTGTAGCTCAGAGCTAGAATGCCCCTGGATTCAATCTACAGTACCACAGAGGCACACAAAGATGCTAGAACATTGGATAGTAGTTGCTCCCAAGGGGCAGCAGAAAGCGTAGGTCCAAGCCTGGTGTGGTGGTGCACACCAGGCTCCACCCTGACCCGGAGGTTGTAATCCCAGCATTCGGGAGGCTGAGACCGGAGGATCCGGGTTCGAGGCCAGCTTCAGCTACCTAGTGAGGCACTCTAACACTTAGTGAGACCCTGTTTCAAAGTAAAGAATAAAAAATAGGGCTGGGGGTATAGCTCGGAGGTAGAACGCCTCTGAGTTCAATCCCTAGTACTGCAAAAAAAAAAAAAAGCGTAGTTCCAACACAGGTGAAGATAGGTTGTGGAAGTGCCCACAGCCCTGGGCCAACAGAATGCCAAATGCAGCCATCTCCTAGAACTGGCCAGTTGTGGGAAGACCCACCAGAGGTCCTGAAAGGCTGAGGGCAGGTACCCAGCCTCTCCAAGCTCTGCGCTCCTTCCCGTAGGTTCCTGACCTGGCCAGCCAAACACAGGCAAGAAGACGAGACCCAGGGAGACCACAGAGAGCGGTTCCTCCTTCAGTGGCGGGGACAGGGCACTGGCTAGCAGAGGAGAGAGAAGGCTGGGCGAGGGGCCGGGCCTCCACTGCGGGGTGGGCAGGACAAGGCCGACACCCGCGCCTACAGCGGACAGACAGAAAGTGCTGCAGACAGTGCGGAGCCGCCGGGCCTCCGGGTCAGGGTGGAGCCGGGACTACTGCCCTCCATGAGGGAATCGAGCGTTTGTCAGCGCAGCGATGGTTTCTATTTCATCAAACGACTTAATTCACATCCTGTGTTACTATTCCAATTTCATTCATCAAATTAACCTTTATTTACATCAGAACCAAGATCAATTAAATCACTCCAGTTACAAAACGGGAGGCGGTTCACCGGGCCACGCTTTGACCCTAGCAGGGCCCAAGGCCATGAGATTCAACGTTAATGGAGCTTCTGTTCGCCCCCCTCTCTCCAGGTTGTGTTGGAGGCCCCAGGGGATCGCCGGGCCAGCCGGGCCCCCCAGGCCCCCCAGGTAAGGTGCTGCAGGAAGCTGGGGGGCATGCGCAACTTTCTTTTGCCCCTCTTCCCTGCACGCCTGCCCACCTGGACACGGGGGTTCGGTCATCCTGAGACCTCCACCCGCTGTGGTCGCTGGAAGCCAGGGCCACTCACACTGTGGGAGGAGGAGTGTGATCTCAGACACTCAACCCCCAGGCTGAAAGGGAAGTTCCTGCCTCGGAGACCTGGCCCTGGTCTGTGGCCCTGGTCAGGCACCCAGAGAAAGTGTCTCCGGCAGCCCGGAGGTGCTGTCGGGAAGGACATCCCCAGCCGTGTGGCTGCCCAGCTTCAGGAGGGACCTCGTCCGGCCACAGCCCATTCGTCCTTGGGGACCTGAAGTTTCTGGTTTCTTTGTTTAGGTGCCAAAGGCCTCCCAGGAACACCAGGATTCTCCGGAGCCGACGGCTCGCCAGGCCTCAAGGGCTTCCCCGGAGACCCAGGGCGGGAGGGAATCCCAGGACCCCCAGGTGAGTCGGGCTTTAGGTTTGGGGAAGGGGCTGTGTGTGCAGTTGGAGCCTCCACCTCCATTACCTTCCAACCTGTAGAAGCTGTTTTGACACATATGGATGCCGGCTGTTGTCCCGTTGTTGGGAGATTAAAACTTCTTGACTTTTTCATCACTAATACTAATAAATCCATCCCTGGGGTTTTTGCAGGAGATACCTATAGATCCTGCGTGGAAAAGGAAATAGGTGTTGCAGGAAGGTTTTCCTCTGAGTAAGAGTAAACATTCTAACGGTACCCGTTCCCGAGATAGTCCAGATTGCCTCTCACTGGAGACGGCCACTCAGCAGGTGCCGCCCAGTGAACACCTGTGCGTGGGCTTTCCACAGACGTGGCTGCTCTGGGGAAACAATTCAAACCACTCCGTCTACATTTTGACACAGCAAAGAATTTCGGAAGCTGTTTAGTGGTTAAAAGACCTTGACCCTAACAGGGCCCAAGGCCATGAGATTCGTGTCTTCAGGAAGACGTGGAGGAAAATGAGTGTGTTTCCAGGACTGGGTGGTGGGGAAGAGTAGGAACGCTTCCCTCTGTGTCCACAGCCCTCAGTGTCCCCCGACACCAGTGTCCACTGCGACTGACACCAAGGGTGTGAATGAGAGCAGTCGCCCCAGTTCGGTTGCAGACGCACAGATTTTGGAATGTTTAGATGAAACTGTGGAACTCCCTAAGGCCCCCTTGCCACCAGTGTATGACATCCTTCCACGGGATCCTGGCTGGGTATTCTTTTAGCCTCTACTGCAATCGGTTTTGTCATCTAGGACCTGTGAAATGTGGAGACCCTCTGTTTGCTAGAAAGTTCCTCCTTATTGCGGTGCAACCTGCCTCCCGGCAAGTCTTCACGAGCTGTGTCCTTGAGTCATGCATCTTACTTCAAAACCGCACTTGTGCTGGGCGTGGTGGCACACACTTGTAATCCCAATACTTGGGAGACTGAAACAGGAGGATTGCAGGTTCAAGGCCAGCCTCAGTACTTTAGTGAGACCTTCAGCAACTTAGCAAGGCACTGTTTCAAAATAATAATAATAATAATAATAATAATAATAATAATAATAATAATAATACTATAGGGCTAGGGTGTAGCTTAGAGGTAGAATGCCCCCACTGAGCCATCTTCAAAGCACAGCTCCCCCGACTGAGGCTTCTCCACCCCGACGTGCAGAGCTGAGGTCACGAGCCCTCGGAAGCCTGGGCTCTGCACACCCAGGGTTCAGCCTTGGAGCCTGACCGGAGGCGGCATCAGGGCTGAAGGCACTGGCCAGAGTGCTCTGTGCTGTGACCATGTGGCCCGGCGGCACCATGGAAAGACCAGTGCAGCTGTCTCCCTCCAGTGCAATGCGGGCCACACCGGCCTTCACGGCGAACACACCGAGGGTTGCCGTTCCCCTCAAGCATTTCCAGACTGACCGCCGGGGCTTTCTCACCAGGGAGGAGGGCTGTCAGTGCTGATGGCCCTGGGCGCCCCGCTCCCTGGACGTTTCCCTCCTACGACTCCATTCCTCACCTGCCTCCCCCTGGAAGGTTTATCTGCAACACGTGGGCATTTGTGAGCCCCTGGAGACAGTGTCCAAGGAGCAGCCGGCTCCAGCGGCCTCGTCCACTTGGGCCAAGTGTCAGGCCTGGGGCCAGATGGCAGTGGGAAGCAGAGAGATCTAAGGGACACCTCGGGAAGTGCAGGTTCCAAGACGGGCGACCGGCAGGACCTCGCACCGAAGGGGACCCCACCCGAGAGCCGCTCGCAGTGGTGGCCATCTCCAGCCTCTTTCCAGCACTGCCCTGGAACACGATCGTGCTGACCTGTGGTGAAACCCCTTGTTTCCTTTTAGGGTTCATAGGACCTCGAGGATCCAAAGGTGCCATGGGCCTCCCCGGCCCAGATGGACTCCCGGGCCCCATCGGCCTGCCAGGGCCAGCCGGGCCTCCCGGAGACAGAGGGCTTCCCGGAGAAGTTCTGGGGGCGCAGCCCGGGCCCCGTGGCGATGCTGGACTACCTGGGAACCCCGGGCTGAAAGGTCTTCCAGGAGATAGAGGCCCCCCGGGGTTCAGAGGTAAGTCACGTGGTGGGGTCTGAAGTCCCTCCCAGGGGTCTTGGGGAAAAGCTCCCATGCTGTGTGCTTCAGGGTTGCTTTGACCCCCCTCCCCCTCAGTCCCAGCGACCCTGCAGAGTGCTCTATGACAGTGACGTGCTTGCCTTCTCTAGCTAGTGAGCGCAGCCCTGAGGCCTCTTGCGAGTGTGACGCCTCCGACATTCTCTGCGTGGAGGCGGCCAGCGCTCTCGTGCAGGGCTGGCTGCTTTTCTCAGCATAGTGTGCAGCTGGTATGAGGAACAGGCGGGCCGGGCCTGTGTGGGCAAGGTCATGGAGGCAACGCAAAGACTCCCGGATGCAACGTAAAATGCCTTGATGGTCTTCACCCATAATCAGTGTGTGTGTGTGTAGCAAAGTAGAAAGGCGCTGTTCGTGAGGCTGAGACCGGAGGATCCGGGTTCGCGGCCAGCCTCAGCTTACCTAGTGAGGCACTCCGCAACTTAGTGAGACTCGGTTCCAAAATAAAGAATAAAAAATAGGGCTGGGGGTATAGCTCGGAGGTAGAACGCCCCTGAGTTCAATCCCCAGTACCGCAAAAAAAAAGAAAGAAAGAAAGGCGCTGTTGTTCCGTGCATGAAGCATGAATAGGGCGTCGGATGGCGAGTAGCCAACTTAGTAAAGCAATGAGCACCCCGAGTCCCCAGCCTGAGTGAAAGATTGCACACTCATCTTTACACGGGGAGTCCACGCTGGAGACGCCTCGTGGCTGAAGTCCACCATCTGGTGCTCCACCTCAAAACTGGAAGGGAGAGATAAGGCTGGGCCAGCCATGGGGCAGGGGCGGCGGCAGGATGCAGTGTCCCTCCCTGCTCTGCAGCCTTCACAGGACAGCCAGGCAGAGTGGATGGAGTCTGGGCCTCCGTGGGGAGGTTGAGCGGGAAGCACTTTCAGATGGGTCAGTCAGTGTCCTCCCAAGGCCTGAGGGGGTGGGACACAGGACAGGAGGGTTTTGATGGCAGCAAGACCGCTCGGCTCCAGCAGCTGTTGATGCTGACAAGGAAACCCCAGCTTGGGGGCCTGGTGCACGCAGAGAGGGGCTGGGGTGAGGGAGAGAGGGGGGGATGAACGAACCCTAGGGACCCACGACAGTCCTTGAGCCTGTGGCCTTGGCACTGGGGCACTGGCTCTCTGACTCGCACGCGCCTCAGCTCACCCCCGTTCTCCCCATCACTGGGTTGTGGTTAACTCGTGCCCCGGACCCCCATCCTTGGTGGTGGACAGAAGCGTCGAGGGACCTGACGTCCATCCGGACTCCCCAGCCCGCAGCCCTGCCCGTCTGTTCTTCCCCAGCCCCTCGTATTCACGAGCAATCCTGGTTTTCCCCAAGCTGTTCACTCTAAAGATAGAAAACCAGAAAATAAGTGTCTTCATTTCCACAATAGCAGACTTCCACTGCGGGGCGGGATGACGGCCACCTCCTTCTCCCTCACACCTTCTCCTGCCACACACTGACTGACACCACCAGAGAGCTGGGTCCTGGCTTGACCCGCCCTCCCCCCTGTCCCCTGCCCACCTGGAGGGATGCTTATGAGTTAGAGAAGACAGGAAGGCATGGCTGGGCTGGCATCTACTCCACTGGCTGGGTAGTGATGATTACGCTCCCAAAAAAGAAAGAGACAATGCCTGAATAAAAGGCGGTCCAGAGGGTTAGCGTTAAAAAAAATAATAAAGCCGGGCGTGGTGGCACATGCTTGTAATCCCAGCATTTGGGAGGCTGAGACCAGAGGATCTGGGTTCTCAGCCAGCCTCAGCTTTTTAGTGAGGCACTCCGCAACTTAGTGAGACCTGGTTTCAAAATAGAGAATAAAAAAAAAAATAGGGCTGGGGGTATAACTCGAAGGTAGAACGCCCCTGAGTTCAATCCCGAGTATCGAAAAAAAAAAAAAAATGAAATAAGTGTTTACTTTGGACGACCAGGTCCGTTTTCAGGGCGCTTCCTAAGGAGATCATCTGCACGTGGCCGGGGGTGTCTGTCCAGAACTCCCCAAGCTGCTCCTCACAGCACAAGTGGGGGCGGGGTGGAATGTGTTAAACATGCCCGCATCATGAGCTGTTTCAGGCATGCTGTCGTTTGTTTGCAAAGGACGCTCAAGTGCGGCCCAGTGCTGAAAGCATAATGTCGAGTCAAAAGACCTGGATCAGAGCGCATTTATAAGTACAGTATCAACTCTGCCAATATCTATTTTATGGTATATTTTTTAGGAACAGAAAAGGCAAGAAGGAAAGGTGTCAAAATGTCAGTCACTCTCTTTGGGTGACAGTGTTACTTTGGTTTTGTCCTTTCTATTTCTTTACATTTTTTTTTTTTTTCAGATTTTCTGCAGTCCAGACATTTAACTTTTATCTCTGCGGCTAAGTCTTAGGAGGTGGCGGGTGTCGTAGTGCACGGGGTCCTGTGGTCTCACGGCTCTTGTCTCTGATTCCTGCAGGGAGCCAGGGGATGCCGGGCATGCCGGGGCTGAAGGGGCAGCTGGGCTTCCCGGGACCCTCGGGCCGGCAGGGACTACCTGGGCTTCCGGGACAGCACGGATTTCCTGGAGCGCCTGGC
>PVLC010030073.1:0-11639 GCA_004027655.1 Graphiurus murinus
AAAAAAAAAACCCAAAATAAAGAATAAAAAAATAGGGCTGGGGGTATAGCTCGGAGGTAGAATGCCCCTGAGTTCAATCCCCAGTACCACACACACACACAAAAAAAAAGGTGCTTGATTCAAGGCCAGCCTCAGAAACTAGTGAGACCCTGTTTCAGAACAAAAAATTTAAAAAGGTGTGCGGTATAGCTCAGAGGTAGATGCCCCTGGATTCAATCCCTTGTACCACAAACATGAAAAAATGGATTGATCCCAATTACCAAAATCCCCCCTGCAAAAAAAAAAAGTTGCTCAACTAGGGCAGTGTCTGTATGTGTGTGACTGGGAATTGAACCCAGGGCATTCTACCTCTGAGTCACACCTTCAGGCCTTTTTTGTTTGTTTTTAGAACATGGTCTCACTAAGTTGCTGAGAGCCCTCCCTAAATTTCTGAAGCTGGGTTCCATCCCCAATATCGCAAAAAAAAAAAAAAAAAAACCAATATCAACAGCAACAAAAAAACAAATAAACAACAACAACACAAAAAATACAGTGTAACAAGAATCTAAATAACATTTGTATAGCATTAGGTATTATAAGTAATCTAGAGATTTTTAAAATACACAGGAGTATGCAAATAGTACTCCACTTTAAATAAAAGATTTTAACATACTCAGATTTTTATACTCCTGTAAGTTCTAGAATCAATCTGTTCAGGAATGAGAACTTGGAAACAAATAGTTCTAGTGAAAAAAATGCTTATTACAAAAGTATTACCTGTATTGAAAACCAACTGACCTCTTCTTTTTCCCTTACTTCACTATGGCTGTCTTGTCTTCCATCTTCACTTCCTTTTTCCAGGGAGCCACCGTCACCCTCTTTATCTTCTCCTTGTATCTTCTTTTCTTTCTTTAACTGCTCTTAATTAATGTCAGAAATGAACTATATTATTAAATAAAATTTCCTTCGTATTGTTATTGTGTTAATTTTTAACCCGATAAAGGCAGAATATAAAGGATAAAAAATAAGAACTAGAAGTTTCCTCTTTTCTCTACCCTCAACACCATATTCTTGATGTAAGTATAAATATTTTTGTATATGTGCTTATGCATGTGTTGTGCATACATATGCACACGCATGCACACACACATATATGTAATATACTAACATTCATTGAGTGCTTACTATGTGCCAGAAACTATTATAATATTTCAAATACACTGTTTTATTTAATCCTCAGGAAAGCACACTGGCAGTTAAGGAAAATGAGTGACAGAGAAGAAGTTAAGTAACTTTCTTAAAGTCACAAATCTAGTTAGCATACAATATACATGCATTAATATACATGATGTAAATATCCATTGATTGAAGTAAAATGAGCAGATATTTTTAGCAAAATATACCTAGAAAACATCACATTGTCTCAGGCATACTGTTGTTTGATGTAAAAATTAATTTTCAAATCTAGAGAATTTCGCATGTGGTATTGGTTTCCAAATATGTTGTTATTCTTGTCTGTGAGCTCAACTTTTGCTAGTTATTGTTCTCTGTGAGTTTTCCCCCTTGTGTGGTATGTGTAAAATTCTTATCTTTGGGAATATTTTGAGACACCCAGAAATCTCTTTGTTAATATGTATTTCTACTGTTTCCATACAAAGTGGATAACACTTATTAGATTATAGCCACAGTCCTGGCACAAGATCAGAATTCCCATCTTTGAAAATAACTTGTCCCCATATCCTCGCTAGATTTTGTTATTGTTTGCTCTTTGATGACTGTTATACTTATTGGAATTAGATGAAGTCTCAGAACCATTTTGATATGCATTTATCTGATTGGTAATGATATTGAATTTTTTTCATATATTTATTGGCCATTTGTATTTCTTCTTTGGAGAAATGTCTACTTAGTTCAGTTGCCCATTTTTGATAAGGTTACTTTTTAGTGCTAAATTTTTAAATGTTCTTTCTATATTCTAGATATTAGTCCTGTATTACAGGAGTAGCTGGCAAAGATTTTTTTTCCTATTGAATGTTGGTAGGATGGCAAATTAGTATAGCTACTATAGAAATCAGTGTGGAGGTTCCTCAGAAGACTGGTTATAGAAACACCATATGACCCAGCTATAGCACTCTTGTATCTTTCCAAAGAAACTGAGGTCAGAATATTATTGGGATACATGAATATCCATGTTTATAGCAGCACAGCCAAACTATGGAATCAACCTATGTGTTCATCAACAGACGAATGGAATACAAAACTATGGTATACACACAATGGACTTTTACTCAGCCACAAGAAGAACAAAATTATGTCATTTGCAGGAAAATGGATGAAAATAGGAAATATTATTTTAAGCGAGATTGGCCAGCCACAGAAAGTGAAGGGCCATAAGTTTGCACTCATATGTAGAAGCTAGAGAGAAATTCAGAAGCACAAGGGACTTCAGATAAATAAGGAGAGATACTAGTAGAATAATGGAATGTGATTTGGGGAGGAAAGTGGAGAAGTAAAAGGGAAGAACTTGATGAATGAAACAGTTCAAATAATGCTATGCTAATATGTGAAATTATCAATACCAATTTCAATATTATGTAGGAGAAGGGGGAAGGAGTGCTCTGAACTTCATTATGATGCATAATCACAATGTACCAATAAAAAAGAAAATAATTTTTTCACCTATTATTCTATGAGGCAGTCAGTTTGTGATTGGCAAAAGCACTGCTTGGCTAACTAGTAGAGATTTACAGGTTTCACCTCATGAAAAACATATTGTTTGGGCTTGCAGCTTCCTAAATGGAGTTTATGGCTTACACCAATAGTGGGGCTTGTGGCCTATATTTATATCATAAGCAGTTATTAAGACCATGGCTTCCAACCGGGCGTGGTGGCGCATGCTTGTAATCCCAGCATTTGGGAGACTGAGGCCAGAGGATCCTGGTTCACGGCCAGCCTCAGCTACCTAGTGAGGCCCTCCGCAACTTAGTGAGACCCTGTTTCAAAATAAAGAATAAAAAATAGGCTGGGGCTGTAGCTTGGAGGTAGAATGTCCCAGGTTCCATCCCCAGTACCACACACAAAAAAAGCATGTAATCTATTCAATCTTTTAAAAATTACTGTTTCATTTTTAGAAGTTGATAGGTTTCAATTTTTTCACAAATTTCATATTTTGCTATATTTCTCTATTTTTTACTTCTAAACAATGTTTTACCTTAGATGAAATAAAGACTTGACCAAAAGGGCTGATTTCCTCACTTAATTTGTTACAAAGTTAATTACAATTTGGTGTGTGCGAAAGTTATCTATGTACAGCAAGACTGCAACTTTTCACTAGGCAAAGTACTAAAATGGAAAAAAATCACATTTTCATTGAGAGAAAGTATGAATTAGCGTATACTTTTAACACACCAATGTATGGACCAGATAGAAACTTCTTTAATAAGAACTCCAAAGCTCAGGAAAACTAAAACAATAGTTAATACATGGGATGGAATTGAACTAAAATGTTTCTTTTCAGCAAAGGAAACCATCAAGAGTATAAAGAATGAGAAATCTTTGCCAGCTACTCCTTTGATAGAGGACTAAGATCTAGAATATACAAAGATTTTTTTAAAAAAAACTTACCACTAAAAAACCCAATTAAGAAATGGGCAATTAAACTTAAAGGATATTTCACAAAAGAAGAAATATAAATGGCCAATAAATATATGAAAAAATGTTCAACATCATTAGCAATCAGGGAGATGCAAGTCAAAATTACACTGAAATTCCATCTAGCTCCAATAAGAATGGAAATCACCAAGAAGTCAAACAACAATAAATGCTGGTTAGGATGTGGGGAAATAGGAACTTTTCTACACTGTTGGCAGAACTGCAAATTACTGCAGCTGCTATGAAGTTCTGTGTGGGGGTTCATCAGAAGACTGGGAATGTATCCACCACATATGATCCAGCTCTACAATTACTGGGTATCTTTCCAAAGGGACTGAAGTCAGAATATTAGAGTGATGTATGCATATCTATGAAATAGCAGCACAATTCACAGTAATCCAATTATGGAACCAACCTAGGTGTCTATCAACAAATGAAAGGATTACAAAATTATGGGATATAGACACAGTGGAATTCTACTCAGCAATAAAGAAGAATATAATTATGTCATTTGCAGTAAATTGGATGGACATGGAGTACACAATATTAAGTGAGATTAGTCAGTCACAGAAAGTAAAGGGTCGTATGTATTTTTCTCACAGGCAAAAGCTAGGGAATAATCTGGATACCAGAGGGACTTTAGAAAATGGAGGAGAAACCCTAGTGGATCAAGGGAAGTAGTTTAGTGGAATGTGGTTGGGAAGGATTAATGAAGAAAACACTTCCATTGATATTATGTATGTTTGTGAGAATACCAATGTCAACCTCAATATCATGAGGAAGAAATGGAGTGGAGAGGGAGCCAAGGAAAAGTTCATCAAGTATTGTGTGCATATATGTCACCAAAACTATGAATTATATTATGATGTGAGACTACAATGCACCAATAAGTATATTAAAATTAAATAGTTTATAGGAGGATAGTCTGGATCAGAATACTTTGCAATGTTTCAAAGTAAAATACATTTCTAACACAACATGAATCTTCCTGTCTGTGAAGAATGGATGATCTATCAATTGACTTGCGTTTATCAATAAAAGGAGAACCATAAAACTCAGGGAAGATAGGCTCTGAAAGCTTTTGGCAGGTATAAATTTGATTCTATGTTGGGCAAACTGATTGTATGACACCTGATTAGGTAATATTAGTATATCTATTTCCTAAGTAACTTTCATATTTGTTGCACTTCAGTTGATTTTCTCAAAACTTAACTTGTTTGTCACAATATAAGGGCAATGTCAGAATTTGGACCATTATATGTTTTAATAACTAATATTTTACTATTATGATAAAGAGAAAATATATTTTGTCTCCTAATGCTGTCAATAGTCAAAAATCTTAGTTGAGAACATATGACAGTAAATGCACAATGTTAATCAATTCCAATTTCTTTCTTACTATTTTTTCCCTTCTGGATTTATTTTTCATCAGGAGTTTTTCTTCTTAAAGGTAGTGACATACAGTAAGTGCCTTCTAAGCCATTTTCTAGGTTTTTGGTAAATGTCTTGATCTATAATAATAGTACATGGTACAGGCTAAGTCTGTACTTGCTGAGATATCAGAAAACAATGAAAGAGAAAAAAGTTAGCAGCCTGAAAAGAAACAAGAGAGAAGCAATGGAAGAACCACACTAAATCATAGAGGGCATGAAATAATTTTGCTGACAAATTCCCTAGAAGTAGATTGCTAAGAAGAATTTAGTTTGTTAGTGAAAAAACAATGTTAAACACGTTGTGAGACCATAAAGCCTTAGCATTTATTAAGAGAGACCTTTGAAAACTTCTACATGAAGTCATAGAAGTTGTCCAAAAGTTTCTTATTGTGGTTACAATTTACTCATGATACATATTTTTTATTTATTTAAAAAATAAAACACATTTCCTTTGTAAAGCAAATATTGAAACATTAGTGTCTGTTTCTATTATATTTTTCCATATAAGCTCAGTAAGTTGATAGCATTTTAACTTTTGTGCATGTAATTCCAATATTTATAGCTTTTATTATATCCCAGAATCTCTTGATGATCAGATGGTATTTTATAGCCATTATTTCAGGAGGCTTTGACTGCTTCTTCAAGTATCTATTTTTTATTTGCATTGATGAACACTACAATATGATTTGTCCTGAAAAATGGAAAAATATCTTCTATATTTTATAGTTTTTCTGTCCTTTTCTTACAATTTTAAAGCTGTGAAAATGATTCTTTACTTACATTGTCCTCCATTCTGGCATAACACTAACTACAAAACAACAACAACAAAAAAAAACATATACTGCAATGCAAAGTCAAAGTGTCAAATAGTTCTCCAGGATGACTCGATCCCTATTCCTAAATATTTGCATTCATTTCAGGGCTCAGGAAAATTGTCACAAATAATGGCTATAATTATTACAGTACATTTGTTCCCTAAATCGACTTTAGGGAGGAAATGTTATGCTGTTATTTTTAGCGATGATATAAACTAGGCTGTTGAATTGAGGGATCATTTCCAAACTGACCTGGAAAGGAGACACAGCTACCACTGCTTCAATTATATTAATATGAAATACCTGGCTATTTTCAGACCTATTTTGTCTTCAATTTTTCTTTGGCTAGGAATCACAAAAATGCCACAGTTTAAATTCTCAAATAAAGAAGGAACTATGGTTTGTCTATTTTATATTATTGTTGCTAATATAATCTATTTTAATTTTTTTCTGTTTGAATTTTATTCAGACTATTTCAGATATAAAACTAAGTGAATTCAGAATTGAAGTAATGAAATTAAGGCATGGTTATTATATAGATTATTTTTTATAAAGTCAAACCTTTTTAAATCAACTGCAATCATACACGTTTCTCAATGAAGTCAAGCCTGGAAAAGTCAGCCCAACAAAAAGGCTGACATGACTGGATATTAATTAGAATTTTTATTGATTAATTGTTTAATTCCTATTCCCAATGCATTAGTGTATGTGAACTAAAAAATAATATGGATATTTTTTGCATATAAACCACACTTAAGCCTTCATTCAGTTTATCTTTGCTATACTTCATTATTACTTTTGATTGGGGATAGTTTTTTTTGTTTGTTTGTTTGAGTGGTAGCTTCTAGGTTCTAGCTACCAATCATTTTTTAAATTAAAATTCTGCAGAGTATTTTCAGAAACATAATAATAGTAAAAGTAAAGAATGCATGCTAAATGGAATATAATACAAAAGGGAAGAGAAAAATTATATATATATATATTCACTGCTCAATAACAACAGCAATATAACAATAATATACCAGTTTCTCCATTAATATATCATTTTCAAGAGCTCTATACTGTTCTAAGTGCTTCACATACATTAACTCAATTCTCACAGTAGTACAAAAAACAGAGTTAGAAAAGATTAATTTGATAAATTAGCAATGGAAAGATTACCATAAAAATGAGAAGCCAAGATAAAGCTAGATTCTTTTTAAAAAATTTAATTGTTAAGTACAGTTACTGAGGAATAACATGAAAATTAGAAAAAATATTAAGAGATAACAGAGATAAAAACTTGTCTAATTTTCGAGGACCTGATGAAAAAAATATATCATTAGTAGCTAGAAGTAAATTAAATGGATCTGTCAAAGGATCTTCTGTTGAAAGACTCAATTTTGAGGTTCAGTTGTGATTCTATGTTAACTAGGTTCATTGGGAAAATCATAATAAGTCTGCTCCTGGCTATATTTCACTGTAACAAAAAGGATTTCTAAAGAATCTTCCACTCAGATGAAATTATTACATTTATCTAATACTATTTACTAGTCACAATTTTTTTACTTAAAGCAGTTAAAAACATGAGTCACCTAAACATAATGTATTGGAAAGATATTGAAGAATTCATAGTCTTAGTGGAAAAGGCAAAGAACCATGTGTGATTTAGATTGTAATCTGGGAGTTTTAGAAGGTCTTGGTAAGAGCTATATGGATATACCACCACCAATTACTAAGAGAGTAAACGAGTCCTAATGATTTCCTAAAATCTCATGTCACATATACTTTAGGTCTCGGTGAGATAATCAAGTTAACCCAGGTTTTGTAATTTATCCAGATATTGGCAATATTATAGCAGTGATTGAAAAAATATAGTAGAAACAGCACTATATAGAAGAAAGGTAGGCTCACCCTCTTGTGTATATTATGGTTTAATAGCTATAGGTGTTTTGTAATATTCTAAAATCTGTGGATTTGATATTCTGTTTTCTCTGGAAATAATTAATATCTCATTAGGGACTAATATATTAAGAATGAAACACATAAGATTTTAGAAATATTCTATATTTCTTTCTGGAACAGATTTATATTAGAAGATTGTAAAGCAGACAAGAAGTATCTCTTAAATAACTTCAGTTTGTAAGTCCAAGCTTATAACTATTGATGTAAACTTGTAAGGTTTTTTAAATCATGTAACTGATGGGCTGAACTTCTTCAAAGAATTTCTATCTTTGATAAATTTATGAGCTATTTTCCTCAATAGATACCCAAATGAAAAGTCACAAAAATAAAACTTTCTAAAACTTCTTCAAAGAATTTCTATCTTTGATAAATTTATGAGCTATTTTCCTCAATAGATATCCAAATGAAAAATCACAAAAATAAAACTTTCTAAAATATGAAAATAATATCTGAGTGGAAAGTAGCAAGTATTTATTGAGAATTTTCCTATTATTATAAATTAAGTGAATGATTAAAAATGCCAGAGGAACAGAGGAACAGAAGATTGTTTCATATGGCTCTCTGTTCAGTGTGGATTGCCAATGTGGGAGAAAAATCCTTGTAAATCTTAGCATTGCTCCCACACAACCACCTACACAGATGATCGCTTGACTTTCATGCTAACAATAGATGTGTTAACGTAGAGTTCTCACCATCTGCAAAATGAAGTGCACTTAAAAAAAATAACTGAACCAGACAGTAGTAATTACTTATATATTGTGATTTGCATTTTATATTTACGTTTAGAAGGTAAGAATTTAAGCTGTGATGGCTCCCAGTTTAAGCAAGGTCTGTTCCTGTGGTAGCTCCTAGATTAAATAAGATCAGTCCTAGTTACTAGATAAACTCCTTTGAAAACTTGATTTTGAATTTCTTTTTATTTAGAATTTATCTGTAACCAAGAATGTAGATATTTAATCTGACATTTTTACTTCTTTAATATAAATCATACTCAGAATAAAACACATTAGTTATAAATCCTACCTACATGGTCTATATTTATAAAATTCTTTCAAAGGCACATTTATTTAAATCTATTTTTATCATCACTAAAGAATAAATGTTGTGAAAAACAAGTTTTCTATCATTGGAATATATGGTTTTTTGTGTCTTTTGCCTTATTTATTGTTTTTGCTACATATGGAAGGGTCCTTAATTCTATTACTTTAACTTAGTGGATAATCTTAAGGCAATGTGTTAGATAATGAATTATCTAGATTTTCATTAGGGAGCAGAGTACCTTAAAGGCACATGGGCGGAACCTGCTCATACTTGGAAGGTTACATGTGGCAGAGAAGAGAGGAGGCATGTGGTTGGTAGAAGGCAGGGTGAAGAAAAGTTTTCTTAGCCCAATAAAAATAGGTTTGCCAGCACTCTGCACTGGTGAAGATCCCGTGTGTTTCCAACTCACCTTTCTAGCACTTTGCCTAAATAATCATGTACTTTCACATAAGTAAAAGAGGCAATCTATAATATGTGAGCTATAAGAGTTACTATAACGCCCCAAAATCATCCAAAATAACATTGCCTAAAAGTCTATGATGAAACATTCACTTCTTTATTACAAATATGGCCTTTTACAAGCCTAGCTTCATGTACCATATTATACAAAGTGTAGTACACTAAGGCAATAATAAATTAGTATACTTTAACTTGATTTTTATTTTCTCTCTTAAACTATAGCTGTAAAAATTTAATTTTAGAAGGAAATTTAAGATTAGAAAGAAGATAAAACATCATCTTGTCCAAGACCTTCATTTTACAGATGATAAAATTGAGGTTCAGCAAAGGCTCACATACCTAGTTAAGCACAAATCCAGAACTAATCCCTCAGACTCCTGCCTTCGGTCCAGTGCTTTTTCCATTATAGTATAATAAAACATTAAGAGAACAGTGGTCCCTTGGGTTGAGGGTGAGGAGGTACTAAAAAGGAATGTAAAACACAAGAAAAGTAAAGGAGGTATTCTGACCTATAATTATTTTCTTAGTGTTGATTTACGTAATAAAGTCATTAGAAAGATCAAATTCAATGAAATCAATAAGTTTAAATATATAGAGCAGTTAGCATCACAATTCAATGATACCTGTTTCTCTTTTTTTTGTTTTTTCTATTTTTTTTTTTGTGGTACTGGGGATTGAACTCAGAGGCATTCTACCTTCGAGCTACACCCCCAGCCAGATTTTATTTCTTATTTGGAAACAGGGTCTCACTACTTACTAAGGTTGTTCTCGAACGGTGATCCTCCTGTCTCAGCCTCCCAAGCACAGGGATTACAGGTGTGTGCCACTGTGCCCGCTTACCTCTTTCTTAAGATGTAGCAGTAGGAGAAAATTTTATGTCAGGTTTGGGGAAATTTTCACCCACATCATTCCCATCCAAGAAGTTACCAACCTAGAATAAGATTTTATAGTTGTTCAAATATCTCCTGGCAGCTGAGCATGGGGATACATACCTATAATTCTAGTACTTGGGAGGCTGAGACAAGAGGATTGCAGGTTCCAAGGAAGCCTTAGTACTTTACTGAGGCCCCAGCAACTTAGCAAGACCCTGATTCTGAATAAAAAATAAAACAGATCTGGGGTGTAGTTCAGAGATAGAATGCCACTAGGTTCAATCCTTAGTACCACACACACACACACACACACACACACACACACACACACACACACAAATCCCTGAACTAGCCAGATCTGCTGCAAAAGTAAATTGCAAATTGCTTAGGATTGGGAGACAGAAAAAAAAAATCACCTTTTCTTTTTTTCTTTTTTCTTTTTTTTTAATTTTTTAATTTTTTTAGCATGGATTTTTATACATTTCTTGGGTACAACAGGGTTAATCACACATCTTTGTTGGGTACAAGCTAGTATAGGTAAAGATATCCATGCACATATTTCTCATTAACCCTTCCCCAATTTCCACCCCCTCCCTCTTTCTCCCTCCTCAAGGTCAGTTTAGTGATTGACTTTGATGTGATCTTGTAAGTACATCATGCTCATTAGGGCGTCCCCCTTCCCCCCATCACCTTTCGTTAAAACAAATTCTTTGTTCACCTAAGAATTCTCCTTCATCTGGAGTCCCTCTTATGTCCCATTTTCTCCCTAGCTTCCACATATTAGGGAGAGCATTTGCTTTTTAACTTTTTGTGACTGACTAATCTCACTTAACATAATGTTTTCCAGTTCCTTCCATTTCCTTGCAAATAACATGATTTTGTTCTTCTTTAAGGCTGAGTAAAATTCCATTGTGTACATATTCTATAGTTTTGTAATCCATTCATCTGTTGATGGACATCTTGTCTGGTTCCATAGTTTGGCAATTGTAAACTGTGCAGCTATAAACATAGATACACATGCGTTGGTCTGATAGTTTGGTTTCCTTTCTTTTGGGTAGATACCCAGTAGAGGTATTGCTGGATCATGTGGTAGGATCATTCCCATTCCTCTGAGGATCTACCATACTGTTTTCCAAAGTGGTTGCACTAATTTGCAATCCCACCAACAATGTATTAGGGTTCCCACTTCTCCACACCCTCTCCAGCATTTGTTGTTGTTTATGTTCTTATAGTTGCCATTCTGATTGGAGTTAGGTGAAATCTCAAGGTAGTTTTGATTTGCATCTCTCTGACTGCTAATGATGTGGAACATTTCCTCATACATTTATTGGCCATTTGTATTTCTTCTTTTGTGAAGTGTCTATTTAGATCCTTTGCCCATTTTTTGATTGGGTTATTTGTTTTCTTAGCTGTGAGTTTCTTGAGTTCTCTGTATATCCTAGATG
>PVLC010030074.1:0-19864 GCA_004027655.1 Graphiurus murinus
TTCCTCCGCTCGGTGAATTCTGGATCTCCAGGCCGACTTTGGGTTCCAGACTCTTCTCTGAAGCCTCTGCACGTGGACGGTGGATATACAGCATCCAATAGGGGCTGGAAGTAACTTTGGGGAAGCTGGACAGGCTTATCTAAGCTGACCGGCCAATAACTAGCACAGGGACCTGGGGGAAAGTAAGTGTTCAATAAACGTTTGTGGTTGAAATGAATGAACTTAAATAAGGCTCAGGGGACTTAGGGTGTCGTGGGGGTCACAGGTGTTTCCCACACTCACTGTTTCACCTAGGTGTTCCACTGAAATTGCAAAAGAACAGCCCTTCCCTGTCCCGGGGATACCTGGTTAACCTGACAGGTGAACCCTTGCTGATGTGTTCTCACGGAAGCCGCTGTGCCAGGTCAATCACACAGAGCCCGCCGCTCCCTGTTGAGTGCAGGCCGGTCGGTGTCCACGCGGAGCCCACAGAGAGCCAGCGCCGCCGCTGGCCACGCTTTCACCTGTTGGAAAGCAACCTGCTTATTTTATTTGCTCTGCTCCAGTTAATTTATTTCCCAACCAATAGTCAAGTTCGTGCGGGATGGTAATGGACACGGCTAGAAAATAAAACTTTTTTTTTTGCGGTACTGGGGATTGAACTCAGGGGCATTCTACCTCCGAGCTATAGCCCCAGCCCTATTTTTTATTCTTTATTTTGAAACCGAGTCTCACTAAGGTAGCTGAGGCTGGCCATGAACCCGGATCCTCCGGTCTCAGCCTCCCGAATGCTGGGATTACAAGCGTGGGCCACCACGCCCGGCTCAGAAAATAAAACATTTTAACAATGACCAAAGGAAAATTCTTCGGCTACTAACCAAGTTTTTTTTTTTTTTTTTTTTTTTTTTTGTGGTATCATTCTACTTCCTAGCTACACCCATAGTCCTATTTTATTTTGTGTGGGGATTGAACTCAGGGGCATTCTACCTCTGAGCTACACCCCCAGCCCTATTTTTTATTCTTTATTTTGAAACAGGGTCTCACTAAGTTGCAGAGTGCCTCACTAGGTAGCCAAGGCTGGCTGTGAACCCGGATCCTCCGGTTCTCAGCCTCCCAAATGCTGGGATTACAAGTGTGCACCACCATGCCCGCTACTAACCAAGTTTTGATGACGGCTCGTAATAAACGGCAGCACCAGAAACACATTACCAAGGGGTGAGGCTCCGGAAAGCTCGGATTCCTTAGACCTCCCATTGCTTGGAAGCCACGTCCTCCCCGACACGGTCAGGGACAGGCAGGTGTGATGCTGATGGCGTGCTTCTGAAGCAGTTGCTCAGCAACGGCTCTCCTCTAATGCCGCGCCTCCTGCCCCTCTGCAGCGGAAGGATGGCTGACTCTCCCTCCATGTCTTCAGGGGGCTCTAGGACCTCCAAGGCTTTCTTGGCAGTGATCACCAGCTGGGGACAATGTGACAAGGGCGGGGGTTCTTGGATTATCATCAGAGTGGCCCCCGTATCTGCTTGAACGTTACCTGGATGAGTATTCCAGTCCTAATGGTCCCTCCTTGCTTGACATTTGAATGAAAATGCTCCCCCACTGGTCTTCCCTTTCTCCCTGCTCCCATAGGCCCTGGCTTTGGGGACCAGGGTCCTAACCTCCCTGGAGCAGATGCAAGGAACCCTTTGCAACATGCCCTGGGGCTCTGGATTCCTGACTCTTGGACTGAGCCTTCTCAGCAGCAATTCCTTGGGTGTGGATATTGGAAAGGCCACTTTGAAACTGTCCCAGCCAGGGGCCCCGACTGCAAGCTCTGCTTCTGTAGAGGTTTGCCAGGCGCCAGAAACATCTCTGGTGCTCCAGCCAGGAGCAGCCAATGGAAGGCACCGCCAGGACCCCTCCCACTCTCCCCCAGTGGCATCCCGGACTCCCGCCTCTGGCTTCCCTCCCTCTCGCCTGGCCTGCCTCGCTCAGAAGTGAGGACCTCGCCGGCGGCGGCATTGGCAGCGCCGGGGGCTGCAGGACGCCCTGTCTGCCCTGTGGTTCCTGGAGGGAGCCTGAGCCTCTGCAGAGATGACTTGGAGACAGGTCCTCCTCCTGTCCTGCCTCTCGGCCATGGTGCTCCTGGCTGGTGAGTATAAAGGAGTGTGGAGGGTTAGCTGCACGGTATGAGACACCTTCCGTGGGTAAATCCTTGCAGCAGGTGGCACGAATAGGGAGGGAGTGCTGGTTATCAGGGCCATTCTTGGATCAGTGTGTGTGTGTGTGTGTGTGTGTGTGTGTGTGTGTGTGTGTGTGTAAGGCACAGTATATTACAACACAAAAAGAAAACATAGTGGGTAAAAGACAGCTTGCCTGATGGGTTCCCAGGGAGATGGGCTCTGCTGCTGGTCTGGCCCCACGTAAGGTCTGGCAAACCCAGAAAGGCCTCCTGGGGCCCCATGCAGGGCCTGGGCTGCTTCCGATGCTGGAGCCTTCCCTCTGCATCCTTGCCCCGCAGTGCTACGAGAGGGGACCAGCGCATCTGTGGGCAGCAGGCAGGCGCCGGGAGAAGAGGCCCAGGAAGGTGAGCGTGGGAGCCGCCCCGGGGGGGGGAGGGGCAGGGCAGGTGGAGCCACTTCGCCTGCCACCCTGGGACCCCAGTGCTGGTTGTGACGGACTGTCTTGGGTTTCAGATGTGAAACAGAAGATCTTCATGCAGGAATCAGATGCCTCAAATTTCCTCCAGAGGCGCAGCAAGAGGTCCCCCAAGTCCCAAGATGAGGTCAATGGTAAGGATGCGGGGTGGGGGGCTGCCTTCTGCGCCAGGGAAGCAAGGGTTCACCCCAGGCTATCAGGGAGATGATGTAGGAATTATAGCAGGTTTCCTGGATTGTGGGTCACATGTCGGCATTGTTAGGGTCAGGAAGGAAAGGAACAATGAGGCGTCAAATGCAGCTGCCGGCTATAAGATGCATCCCCACTTCGGAAAGTGAAAAAAAAAATGTAAAGGAGGAAATATAGGTTCTGATGTATAGGGAACGCAGCGCTTCAGTGCGTTTTTTTTTGGAGGGGGGGGGTACTGGCACAGTGCACCGTAGAGCAACTGTGTCACATGCAGGAAAGATTGCAGAGGATAGCGTGCTGAGAAGTATGGTTTTGATGACAGCCCTGCGGTCCAAATTTCCTTATTTATAAGCCCCTGGAAGAGCTGCGTCCAGCCAGCAGTGTGTTCTAAAGCTTTAATTTCCAGTGCATTGGGGTAAGCGTGTCTAAGCCCGCTGGAGGCTGCGGGACCCTCATGTCCTTGACCTGTAGACCGTGAAGACATTTGTGTTTCCTACCCCTGAACCTGATCCTGCCAAGACTCTGAGCTCAGACTGTCCTGGGCAGGTCTGTGGCTTGGTTCTTCACTTGTGTGTGTGGCTGAATGAACTCTTTGTACCCTGTGCACAGGCAGGGAGCTGACTTGCTCACTGAAAAGAACGCGACTGTTTTCAACTGATGGGGAAGTACGGGATGGAAATGCTCAGAGATGAGATTCCTTTTCTTTTTTTTTATTTTATTTTGGATAAGTATAACCACACTGGGAAAATCTCCAGACCTCACGCAGGTGGGGTTTAAAAGTTGGCCAAGGTCAAGAAACACTGAAAAGCTGTGCTAGAGGTTGGGTAGTTCTTGATTGAAATTGGAGCAGCAACCTTCTGGAAGACTTCCAGTGGGGGAAGAGGAGTGACTTTAGGACAGGCAAATGTCTTCGGTCCTCCTCCGCTGACTCAGAACAAGAAGGGGCATGATTGGCCTGAGGGCCTCTCAATTTGGGCAGGAGCTCAGCGCCTCCTCCCACAGTGTGTGTGTGTGTGTGTGTGTGTGTGTGTGTGTGTGTGTGTGTGTGTGTGTGTGTTTGCACGAGCGCATATGCGCATTACTGGGGATTGAACCCAGGGGCATTCTACCTCTGAGCTACATTCCCAGCCCTATTTTATTTTTTAGTTTGAAACAGGGTCTTGTTAGCTTGCTGACAATTTCACTACATTCCTGAGGCTGGTTTCAAACCTGCAATCCTCCTCTCAGCCTCCCAAGCACTGGAATTACAAACATGTCCTACCACCCCTGGATAATGAAATGTATTTCTGATCACAGGATTTCAAGTTTCTAAGTGGCCTGGTATACTTGGCCCTCATCACTAACTTCATGACTGAAGCTAATCCCTTTGCCTTTTGGGGGCTCAGACTTCTCATTTGCAAAAGAAGGCAATTAGACCAAACCATGCATCTCCCAGGTCCTTCAAGCTTGAAGTGGGCCCCCCATACCCCTTTCTCAGGGACAACTCTTTTTTTTTTTCAGTACTGGGGATTGAACTCAGGGGCGTTCTACCTCCGAGCTATACCCCCAGCCCTATTTTTTATTCTTTATTTTGAAACCGGGTCTCACTAAGTTGTGGAGTGCCTCACTAGGTAGCTGAGGCTGGCCATGAACCCGGATCCTCCAGTCTCAGCCTCCCAAGCGTGCGCCACCACGCCGGGCTCACTTGAATCTTCCTTTCACAGCGGAAAACAGGCAGAAGCTGCGGGCTGATGAGCTGCGGAGAGAGTATTACGAGGAACAAAGGAATGAATTCGAGAACTTTGTGGAAGAGCAAAACGATGGTAAGAGCTGTCTGTGGGGTAGAGAGGCTTTGTTGGGAAATCGCCTGGTTTACCTGCACTTCTCCCCAAACTTAAATGGGTGGGGGAGAGAAAATGGGCCTTCAATTCATATGCAGGGGAGACTTGAAAAGAAAGGAGGAAGTAACAAGACTAGACAGGCCTGAGAAGGCACAAGAGGATAGAACACGTGGCTTGGGGACGGTGGAGATGAGGAAATTGTTAGATGAGTTTTGAGCTGAGGGTGGTGGCACATGTCTGCAAGCTGAGACAGGAAGATCAAAGGTTCAAGGACAGCCTCAGTAAGTAGTGAGAGTCTCAGCAACCTAGGGAGGCCCTGTTTCAAAAATAACAACAACAAACAAAGGCTGGGGGTGTAGCTCAGAGGTAGAATGCCCCTGGGTTCAATCCCCAGCACTGAAAAAAAAATATGGCCAATCAACTTTGATGACAAAAATCACACTCTCAAAGAGAAATTGGGGATGAGTGTGGTGGTGCACACTTGTAATCCCAGTACTTGGGAGGCTGAGGCCGGAGGATCACAGGTTCATGGCCAGATTCAGCTACCTAGTGAGGCCCTCTGGAACTTAGTGAGACCCTGTTTCAAAAATAAAAAATAGGAGCCAGGCGCAATGGTGCATGCCTGTAATCCCTGTACTTGAGAGGCTGAGACAGGAGGATTACAGGTTCGAGGACAGTCTCAGGAAGTAGTGAGACTTTCATCAACCTAGCGAGACCCTGTTTCAAAATAACAAATAAAATTGGCCTGGGAGTGTACCTTGAAGGTAGAATGCCTCTGGGTTCCATCCCCAGTACCACTAAACAAACAAACAAACAAACAAATAAATAAATAAAAATAGGGCTGAGGGTGTAGCTTGGAGGTAGAATGCCCCCGGGTTTAATCCCCAGTGCCGGAAAAGAAAAAAAAAAAAAAAAAGAGAGAGAGAGAGAGAGAGAGAAGTTGGTTCACTGAGCTTGAGAAGTGTGTGAAAGGGCTGAAGGCTAAAGGCTGACGCAGCTCCAGGCTGTCCCTGGGTACCCAGTTCCTAAGGGCAGTTTTCAGCACCAAGGGGAGCGTCGACTCTAGGCTCACAAGGGAAGGAAGGGACGGCTTCCAGCAGCCGCCTTGCCTCTTGTGCAGTGTTAAAAGGGCCTTTCTAGCTGGGCACACTCGTAATCCCAGTATTTAGGAGGCTGAGACAGGAGGATTGCAGGTTCGCAGCCAGCCTCAGCTACTTTAGTGAGGCCCTCTGCAACTTAGTGAGACACTGTTTTTCCAAATGAAGACTAAAAAATAGGGCTGGGGTGTAGCTCGAAGGTAGAATACCCCTGGGTTTCATCCCCAGTAACACATACACATACGCGTGCGCACACACACACACACACACACACACACACATACACGCACACACACACACATACAAATAAAAATAAATAAATGAATAGGCCGTCTTCTTGGTCCAAGCATGTGGCTCTCACAGGTGCTAAGGACCACAGGGACATTCATTCTCTCCACACCCTGAAGGCACCAGGCTGTCCCATTGCTCAAGCCCAAGATAACAGTTTCACAAGAACCAAAATCAAGTTCATAGGGTTTTAGGGGAAGTCTGCATTTGAGAAAACAGAGGCAAAGGAGACATTTTAGGTTTTTAATCCTTTATATATTTTTTCTGTGAGGATTTCCATTCTCCCAGCATTTTTTAATGAATGCTTTACTTTAAAAAATGTGGCAAAATACAAATAACATAAGATTTGCCATTCTAATGTGTGTGTGTGTGTGTGTGTGTGTGTGTGTGTGTGTGTGTGTGTTGCTGGTATTGAACTCAGGGGTATTCTACCTCTGACCTACACCCCCAGCCCTATTTTATTTTTAAATTTTGAAATAGGGTCTCACTAAGTTGCTGAAGCTGGCCTTGAACTCGTGATCCTCCTGTCTTAGCCTCCCAAGTATTGGAATTACAAGCATGTGACACCATACTCAGCTATTATAACCATTTTGTGTGCTGGGGCTTGAGCCCAGGAGAATTCTACCTCTGAGCTACACCCCCAGATCTTTTTTTTTTTTTTCCCTTTTTCTTATTTGGAAACAGGGTCTAAATTGTCAAGAGCCTCACTAAATTGCTGAGGCTAGCTTCAAATCTGTAATCTTCCTGTCTCAGCCTCCCAAGTACTGGGATTACACACATGAGCCACCCCACACCTGATTGTTAAATTATTATTATTATTATTATTATTATTATTATTATTATTATTTTGTGGTACTAGGGATTGAATCCAGAGGCATTCTACCTCTGAGTTACATCCCCAGTCCCATATTATTATTATTATTTTTTTTTTTTTGCGGTACTGGGGATTGAACTCAGAGGCATTCTACCTCCGAGCTATACTCCCAGCCCTATTTTTTATTCTTTAATTTGAAACCGAGTCTCATTAAGTTGCGGAGTGCCTCACTAGGTAGCTGAGGCTGGCCGCGAACCCGGATCCTCCGGTCTCAGCCTCCCGAATGCTGGGATTACAAGCGTGCGCCACCACGCCCGGCTCCATATTATTTTTTATTTTGAAATGGTCTCACTAGGTTGATGAGAGTATCATTACTAGCTGAGGCTGTCCTCAAACCTGCAATCCTCCTATCTCAGCCTCCCAAGGACTGGGATTACAAGTGTGGGCCACCATACCTGGCTCCAATTATTTCTAAAGGCAGAATTTTGTGTTTGAAGCTTAGAAAACACAGAGCGGTCTATAGAGGAGAAAGTGATTCAGCATTCGGTCATCCCAAGTCAAGAGCGACTTCCAGCCCTGAGATTTTCTTTTTTTTTTTTTCGGTACTAGGGATTGAACTCAGGGGCGTTCTACCTCCGAGCTACACCCCCAGCCCTATTTTTTATTCTTTATTTTGAAACCGGGTCTCACTAAGTTTCGGAGTGCCTCACTAGGTAGCTGAGGCTGGCCGCGAACCCGGATCCTCCGGTCTCAGCCTCCCAAATGCTCAGCCCTGAGATTTTCAAGGCATGGTTTGTGGTCTTTTCTGGTGGCTGTGCTTTCCTTTTTTTTTTTTTGTGGTACTGGGGATTGAACTCAAGGGCATTCTACCTCCGAGCTATACCCCCAGCCCTAGTTTTTTTATTCTTTATTTTGAAACAGGGTCTCACTAAGTTGCAGAGAGCCTCATGAAGTTGTTGAGGCTGGCTGTGAACCTGGATCCTCCAGTCTCAGCCTCCCGAATGCTGGGATTACAAGCGTGCACCACTACACCCGGCCTGTGCTTTCCTTTTTAATGTCCCAGCTGTCCTCTCTTTGAGCCGGGACCGTATGAAGCTCTTCCCCTTTCCTGGTTGTGTAGCCAAAAGAGCTCTGGCCTTGGTTCTGCTGGCAGCTGGCTGCGTGGACCTGACCCATAAACCGAGGCCTTGGGACTCACGTTCTCTGTCCCCTTCCAGCTCCGATCTTGGGTGACTCCAGGGTTCACAGGCACCTGCGGCTCCTGTCACCTCGGGTCACGTCAGGTCCCTGTCCTCTCCAGCCTCACGGTGACTTGTCTTTCCTCTCCAGAGCAGGAAGAGAGGAGCCGGGAGGCTGTGGAGCAATGGCGGCAGTGGCATTACGACGGGCTGTACCCCTCCTACCTCTACAACCGCCACCACATCTGACCGTCCTGAAGCCACCGGGGAAGCCAGAGACACCCCGTCCCCTGGGTGCCAGCCCGCGGTGTCCCCTGCTCAGCCATTGTTCCCACAGGAGCGCTCCTGTCCCTGACAGCTAAGAGAATCGCAGGGAAGGGAGGAGGGCCCATGTTTGCTTATAGCCGACAAATAAAACGCTGACTCAGCCCCTTGGCCTGTCCTCTCCAGTCTCCACCCTAGTGGTGCAACTGTGTCCCCGAGTGATCACGTTGATCTCTCTGACTGGGGTCACTGAAAGCTTGTCCTTGAGCGGTGCGTGGTGGCCTATCGTGTAATCCCAGTACTTGGGAGGCTTAGACAGGAGGATCACAGGTTCAAGGACAGCCTCAGCAACGTATCGAGACTTTCAGCAACTAGTGAGACCTTGTTTCAAAATAAAAAATAGGGCTGGGAGTGTAGATCAGAAAATAAAAGTGCTGAGGGTATAGCCAGTGGTAGTGGTAGAACCCCCCCTCCCCCACCCCGGGTTCCAGCCTCAATTAAAAAAGAAAGAAAGAAAAAAATAAGAGAGAGAGAGAGAGAAAGGTTGTCCTTGGAAGTATTGTTCACTCTTCTCCTGGATCTTAGTAGTCATGTGAATGAAACAAACAAACAAACAACAACAACAAAAATAAGCCAGGCATGGTGGCACATGCTTGTAATCCCAGTACTTGGGAGGCTGAGACAGGAGGGTCACTGGTTCGAGGACAGCCTCAGCAAGTAGTGAGACTCTCATCAACCCAGTGAGACCCTGTTTCCAAATAAGAAATAAAATTGGGCTGGAGGTGTAGCTGGAAGGTAGAATGCCTCTGGGTTCTATCCCCAGTAACATACACACACACACACACACACCCTCAAAACCCCAAAAAACCAAAAACAAAATAAAAAAATTAAAGAGCTGGGGGTGTAGCTCAGTGGTAGATCCCCCCTGAATTCCAGCCTCAATTAACAAAGAAAAAAAAAGGCAAGAGTTGCTCCTTCACCTAGCTGGGACAGAAGGGAGCCACAGTCTGGTCCGGGCCGGTAAGTGTCACCTCCGTCCCCCTTCTGCTGAGTGGCCTGTGCTAGAGAACAGGTGGACGGCAGCAGGCAGCAGAGGACTCTGGCTCGGGGCCAGTCCACCGGCCACCTGCCTGTTGTGTCTGCAGGAAGGAATGCTGGGGCCATAGGATGTCAAAACCAGCTGTGGCCATGACTGTGGAACGGTGGCTGGTGTAAGAAAACAACAGCCTGTCCTTCCTCCTCCCTGGCATGCTTGGTATGCCGGCTCTGGAGAGTTCTGGCAGGAAGGGGCTGAAGAAGAATTCTGTTACCTTGTCCACCCCGTCCTAACAAGGGCTCCATTATACTCCAGGGTTTTCAAATTCAGCCCAGGATCCCTCGGCTAAAATCCGAGCGCAGTTATTTCCTTGGCCGGGGAAGGGTGCCGAAGGTAACATGAGCAGGCATCTGAGCGGCCGCAGTTCATAGGAAATTAGTGACAAGCAACTTGTATTTTTGGAGACTGGCCTTGTCAAAAGTGTGGCCTATTGGGGCGTTCTTTTGCTCATTCTCCTTTCATTACTGTCCCTTTGTTCTTAAGGGGTTCCAGGGATATGGTTGAAAAGAAATTTGTCAAAGATTAAACGTGGGCCGGGCGTGGTGGCACATGCTTATAATCCCAACATTTGGGAGGCTGAGACCAGAGGATTTGGGTTCGCAGCCAGCCTCAGCTACCTAGTGAGGTACTCTGCAACTTAGTGAGACCCTCTTTCAAAATAAAGAATAAAAAAATAGGGCTGCGGGTGTAGCTCAATCCCCAGTACTGCAAAAAAAAATAAAAAAAAATAAAAAAATCAATCAGACTTTTGGTTCTTTTTGTTTGTTTGTTTTTGTTTTTTTGCGGTACTGGGGATTGAACTCAGGGGCGTTCTCCCTCGAGCTATACCCCCAGTCCTATTTTTTATTCTTTATTTGGAAACCGAGTCTCACTAAGTTGCGGAGTGCCTCACTAGGTAGCTGAGGCTGGCCGCGAACCCGGATCCTCCGGTCTCAGCCTCCCAAATGCTGGGATTACAAGTGTGCGCCACCACGCCCGGCTAGACTTTTGGTTCTTAGCATAACTATCCTTTTTTAAAGGCAAATTAAAAAAGCAAAAAACCTTCTGAAAATTGAAGTACTCTTAAAAGCACAGTTATTAGGATTAACAGTTATTAGGAAACACAGGTGTTATATATAGCACCTTCTCCCATTCAGAGCAGGAACAGTTTTGATTGATTGATTGGTACTGGGGATTGAACCCAGGGGCATTTTACCTCTGAGCTACACCTCTAGCCCTATTTTTATTTTTGTGGCATTGGAAATTGAACTCAGGGGCATTCTACCTCTAACTCCACCCCCAGCCCTATTTTCTATTTTTATTTGGAAACAGGGTCCCACTAGGTTGAGACACTCACTATTTGCTGAGGCTGGGATCCTCCTGCCTCCCAAGTACTGGGATTACAAGTGGGCACCACCACATCCAGCCTATTTTTATTTTTAAAAAGGGCCTTGATAGGTTAATGAGTCTCAATACTTGCTGAGGTTGTTCTTGAACCTGTGATTCCCCTGAGCCTCCCAAGTACTGGGATTACAGGTGTGCACCACCACCCCCAGGAAGTTTTATGAAATCTAAGGCATGTGAATTTCATTTCCAGCTCTTGAAAACCAAAGTCAACAATCTCATATAAGTATTACATTTCCAGCATAATACCATTTTGAAGGAAATCTACCTTATTTTCTAACTAGAATTCAAGTTCCAAGACAACAATCCTACCAACTCATCCAGTCTTTAGGTGGGACCAGCATTCACTTGGGTCCAATGTTTGGAAAATGAGCTTGTCCAGGCAGAAGAATCTCCTAACTACTCATTGTGGTAATTTACATGGGGTATGAGCTGTAAAATTCCCAACGTGTAGAATAAAATATATGGACCACTAATTCCATGGGAGTCCATCTTTATGGCTTGTCTTTCTTTTTTGTCATACTGGAGATTGAACCCAGGGAATTCTACCTCTGAGCTACATCCCCAGCCCTATTTTATTTTACTTTTTGTTTGGAAACAGGGTGTCACTAAGTTGCTGACAACCCCACTAAATTGCTGAGGTTGGCTTTGAACCTGTGATCCTCTTGTCTCAGCCTCCCAAGTACTGAGATTACAGGCGTGCTCCACCATGCCCAGCCGTCTTTGTGGTTTGTTTTCCTTTTTCCTTGGTACTGAGGATTGAACCTTGGGGCATTCTACCTCTAGGCTACAACCCCAGTCCTATTTTATTTTTTATTTATTTTTTTCGGTACTGGGGATTGAACTCAGGGGCATTCTACCTCCGAGCTACACCCCCAGCCCTATTTTTTATTCTTTATTTTGAAACTGGGTCTCACTAAGTTGCGGAGTGCCTCACGAGGTAGCTGAGGCTGGCCGCGAACCCGGATCCTCCGGTCTCAGCCTCCCGAATGCTGGGATTACAAGCGTGCACCACCACGCCCGGCTTATTTTTTATTTTGAAAGAGGACTTTTTGCTAAGATTTTGAGGCTGGTCTCAACTTTGTGATTCTTGTGTCTCAGCTTTCCAAGTACTGGGATTACAGGTGTGGGCCTCCAAGCCCAGCTTAAGAGTTTCTGTTTTTCAGTAGTCATGTATGCTTCTCGTTTCTCAGATTTTGTGTTTTGGTAGAAGTGTCAAATCCATTCTTAAAAATGAAGAGATTTGCACTGGGCATGGTGGCACATGCCTATACTCCCAGTACTTGGGAGGCTGAGACAGGACTGTAGGTTCGAGGCCAGCCTCAGCTACCTAGTGAGGCTCTCCACAACTTAGTGAGACCCTGTTTCAAAATAAAGAATAAAAAATAGAGTTGAGGGTATTGCTCGGAAGTAGAATGCCCCTGGGTCAATCCTCAGTATGGCAAAACCAACAACAACAAAACAAAAATAAAATAGGGCTGGGGAGTGTAGCTTAGAGGTAGATTGCCCTTGGGTCCAATCCTTAGTAAAACACAAAACACACACACGTTCCGAGATTTTAAGTACTTCCACTTCAGAACTCTACAATTTTTTTTTTTTTTTTGTGGTACTGGAGATTGAATCCAGGGGCATTCTACCTCTGAGCTATACCCCCAACCCTATTTTTTATTCTTTATTTTGAAACAGGGTCTCACTAAGTTGCAGAGGGTCTCACTAAGTAGCTAAAGCTGGCCTCGAACCCAGATCCTCTGGTCTGCCTCCCAAATGCTGGGATTACAAGAGTGCGCCACCACGCCCGGCCAGAAGTCTACAACTTTTGAAGAGCAGAGAGCCTATTCTCTATTTTTTTATATTTTACTCTTTTGTGGTACTGGGGATTGAACCCTAAGGGCATTCTACCTCTGAGTTACACCCCCAATCCTATTTTATTATTTTTAAATGTTGAAACAGGATCTGACTAAGTTGCTGAGCCTTGCTAAGTTTCTGAGGCTGGCATTGAAATCTGTAATCCTCCTGTCTCAGCCTCTCAAGTACTGGGATTACAAGGGTGTGCCACCATGCTGGCTCCATTTTCTCTCTTTAAACGAACTGCAATGCACTGAATTGAAGCGAAAGTGGTACCGTGACTTGATCAATTTCTTTTTTTTTTTTTTTTGGTGTTTTTTGGCGGTACTGGGGATTGAACTCAGGGGCATTCTACCTCCGAGCTACACCCCCAGCCCCATTTTTTATTCTTTATTTTGAAACCGAGTCTCACTAAGTTGCGGAGTGCCTCACTAGGTAGCTGAGGCTGGCCGCGAACCCGGATCCTCCGGTCTCAGCCTCCCGAATGCTGGGCTTACAAGCGTGCGCCACCACGCCCGGCTGACTTGATCAATTTCAAAGAGCAAAACCAAGATACAGAACAGAAAGACCTGGCTCTAATGTCAGTACATCAAGACTGTATCAAGGGCCAGGACCAGTCATCTAGGAGAGCCATATATGTAGAATTTGAGCGCTGAAAGATACGCTTCCAGATCATTTGGTCCAACCTTCTTCACTGGACACATAAGGAAAGAAGCCCAAAAGTAAGACTCGTGAGAGCGCAGTGGCGGTGGGTGAGGAGTACTGAGCTCTGTGCACACAGATAAAATGTGGGTGCTGGTCACGGAGCACTGTTAGCAGCCAGAAACAACACACTAGATATGCACGGAGCAAACAGGCAGCCAAGGAACACCCAGTAAAAAGATTAAGATGAGACACTTAGTACTGTACCATTTGTATAAGATACAAATGTCTGCATATCAAAACAGAACATTTCATAAGAAAACAAAAGGAAAGGTCGATCACATGAAAGCTGCTAATTACTGTGGAGATGGGAAGGGAGCCAGGAAGGGGATAAAGAAACACGTATATAAGACGAGGAGGACACTGAAGGTGTGAGCTCCAGAGGGAGGCGTAGGGGGCCTGTGCAACACAGCTGCTCTGCCTTTGGGTCCAAAGTCCTCCCCCAAAGGAAACACAAACACACAAGAGGCCGGATGTGGTGCACACTCCTATAATCCCAGTACTTGAGAGGCAGAGACTGGAGGATAGCAGGTTCCAGGTCAGCCTCAGCAACTTAGAAAGGCTCTCAGTAATTTAGTGAGACCCTGTTTCAAAATAAACAATAAGAGCCAGACGTGGTGCCCCACGCTTGTAATCCTGGTAGTGGGGAGGCTGAGACAGAAGGATTAGAGGTTTGAGGCCAGTCTCAGCTACATAGTGAGGCCCTCTGCAACTTAGTGAGACCCTGTTTCAAAATAAAGAATAAAAAATAGAGCTAGAGATACTGCTCAGAGGAAGAATGCCCCTGGATTCAAACCTCAGTATGGCAACAACAATAAAACATAAAAATAAAATAGGGCTGGGGAGTGTAGCTTAGAGGTAGAATGCTCTTGGGTCCAATCCCTAGTAAAACACACACACACGTGCGAGATTTTAAGTACTTCCACTTCAGAACTCTACAATTTTTGAAGAGCAGAGAGCCCATTCTCTATTTTTTTATATTTTACTCTTTTGTGGTACTGGGGATTGAACCCTAAGGGCATTCTACCTCTGAGTTACACCCCCAATCCTATTTTATTATTATTTTTAAATGTTGAAACAGGATCTGACTAAGTTGCTGAGAGCCTTGCTAAGTTTCTGAGGCTGGCACTGAAATCTGCAATCCTCCTGTCTCAGCCTCTCAAGTACTGGGATTACAAGGGTGTGCCACCACGCTGGCTCCATTTTCTCTCTTTGAATGAACTGCAATGCACTGAAATGAAGCGAAAGTGGTACCGTGACTTGATCAATTTCAAAGAGCAAAACCAAGAATCAGAACAGTACATTTAGACTGTATTAAGGGCCAGGACCAGTCATCTAGGAGAGCCATATATGCAGAATTTGAGCACTGAAAGATCCGCTTCCAGATCATTTGGTCCAACCTTCTTCACTGGACACAAGGAAAGAAGCCCAGAAGTTAAGCGATTTAACTAGGGTGAAAAGTAAGCTAAATTCATTTTTTCCCCTCTGAGTATCCATATACATATTAGAACTTTATTGTGATCAAGGAAGGTAACCTCTGTAACCGAAAGATCCAGAGGCACAGCTCAGTTCACCTCCCAGTTTTGGGACAAATTTTCTTTTCTTTTTTTCGGTACTGGCGATTGAACTCAGGGGCATTCTACCTCCGAGCTATACCCCCAGCCCTATTTTTTATTCTTTATTTTGAAACAAGGTTTCACTAAGTTGCGGAGTGCCTCATTAGGTAGCTGAGGCTGGCCTCGAACCCGGATCCTCCGGTCTCAGCCTCCCAAGTACTGGGATTACAAGTGTGTGCCACCACGCCCGGCTTGAGACAAAATTTTCCCTGAATGCAATCGTGCAGTCATCCGCAGCAAGAACAGGACGAACCACGCTATCTTGATTTGCCACTTGGATGTCAACGTTAAATTCGGTGTCAAATTAAAACAATGGAGGAAAGTAACCAAGGAGAGCTTTTGTTTCTAATGATGTCAATCAGGCCCTCCCTGGCTTCTCCAGAGCCACAAGAAGCAAGGTAGCTTTGGGGAAATGTCTGAAGTCAGGGTCATTTAAGGCTATTCAGAAATTTGGCATGTTCTTCTCCTCTTGGCAACAGGGTTTCAGCTCCTATCTTTGGACCAGTCTTCTCCTAGAAAAAAAAAATGAGAGTACTTTAGTAAGAAATGGCTTAAAATTATCTTCCCAGGTCACTAGAACTAGTCACAAACTAGCACACAAATGACATACTGCTGTAGTTTGACTCTAAAGCGCCCCCTAGTGGTTCATGTGTTCAAGGTGTGGGCCCCAGCATGGTGCTACTGGGAGCTGGTGAAACTTTTTTTTTTCGGTACTGGGGATGGAACCTGGGGGCATTCTACCTCCGAGCTACAGCCCCAGCCCTATATTTTTATTCTTTATTTTGAAACAGGGTCTCACTAAGTTGCAGAGGGCCTCACTAAGCAGCTGAGGCTGGCCGAGAAACCGGATCTTCCAGTCTCAGCCTCCCAAATGCTGGGATTACAAGTGTGCACCACCATGCCCGGCTGTGGTTAAACTTTTAAAGCCGTGGGGTTCAGCAGGAGACCACAGGCCATTAGGGTTGTGCCCTTGAAGGGGACTGTGGGACCCAGGTCTCTTCCTCTTTTTTTCTTTTCTTTTTTTTTGCAGTACTGGGGATTGAACTCAGGGGTATCTACCTCTGAGCTACACCCCCAGCCCTATTTTTTTATTCTTTATTTTGAAACAGGGTTTCACTAAGTTGCGGAGGGCCTCACTAAGTAGCTGAGGCTGACTGCGAACTGGGATCCTCCGGTCTCAGCCTCCCAAGTACTGGGATTACAAGCGTGCACCACCACGCCTGGCCCTTCCTCTTTTTTCCCCGTGAGTTCCCAGTCACGATGTAAAGGGGCCACCTCCGCCATGTACTCCCACCGTGATGTGCTCCCTTGCCACAGGCCCAGAAGCCCCAAAAGCAATAGGTAGAGCCAACCAACCATGAGTCACCACCTCCGAAGATGGGAGCCAAAGTAAACATTTCCTTTTTTCAAGTTGATTATCTCAGGTATTGTGTTACAGTAACAGAAAGCTAACACACATACCTTTAGCATCCCGTCCCGCTCCCATTTGTAGAGGCCACAGTTACTGAAATAGAAAAGACACATTTACTCAGCAGTGAGGGTTAGGCCCACACTTTAAAGACAATGGGGCTCACTGCACTGTGATGTGAAGAGAAGAAACGTGGATTATCTTTGTTTCTGTAGGTAGGGACAGGGTAACAGAAAAAGAAAACTTTGACTTAAGTAAAAATCCAGTTTAAGAAATACATTTTTTTTTTTTTTTTGAGTTACTGGGGCATTCTACCTCCGATCTATACCCCCAGCCCTATTTTTTATTCTTTATTTTGAAACAGGGTCTCACTAAGTTGCAGAGGGCCTCACCAGGTAGCTGAGGCTGGCCGAGGACCTGGATCTTCCAGTCTCAGCCTCCCAAATGCTGGGATTACAAGCGTGCACCACCACGCCCGGCTTAGGAAATATATTTGTAAAGATTAAAACTACATGGGTCTAAGATCTTAAATACCTAAAGTACATCTGCAAGTAAAGGAGAAAAACTCAGAATCCCCAGTAGGAAAATGAATAAGAGAGATTAAGAGAAAATTCAAAGGACTTAAAAACATATGAAAAGATGTTAAAAATGTCAATAACCAGATACACAAAATTTTTAAAAAAACATCAGGATGCTAGTTTGTACTTTGGCCAAAATGCTGTTGAGGGCAGGGGGACATGGCGACCCCTGATGGAGGTAGACCGGCCTAGCCCCTCGAGGGAGCGTCCTGGCATCGCCTGGCTGGTTCTGTCCTGGGCACATCCCAAAGCATCTCCTATGTAAGACCCGTGAGAGCGCAGTGGCGGTGGGTGAGGAGTACTGAGCTCTGTGCACACAGATAAAATGTGGTGGGTGCTGGTCACGGAGCACTGTTAGCAGCCAGAAACAACACACTAGATATGCATGGAGCAAACAGAGGCAGCCAAGGAACACCGAGTAAAAAGAGATTAAGACAAGACACTTAGTACTGTACCATTTACATAAGATACAAATGTCTGCATATCAAAACAGCACATTTCATAAGAAAACAAAAGGAAAGGTCGATCACATGAAAGCTGCTAATTACTGTGGAGATGGGAAGGGAGCCAGGAAGGGGATAAAGAAACATGTATATAAGACGAGGAGGACACTGAAGGTGTGAGCTCCAGAGGGAGGCGTAGGGGGCCTGTGCAACACAGCTGCTCTGCCTCTGGGTCCAAAGTCCTCCCCCAAAGGAAACACAAACACACAAGAGGCCGGATGTGGTGCACAGGTTCCCAGGGAGCATCCCACGGGAGCACTAGAAGAGTTGAAGAACCCTGTGGGGCACAGGAACCCCTAATCGAGTCCCGTACCTGCAGTGCTTCTTGGGGAGCCGGTCGAGGGAGATACTCCTGTTTCCGCAGGGACACTTGAAAAACCTCTTCACGCCGTCGTGCCAGTGGTAGTCGTGCTGCTCGCTGACACAGGTCTCCAGGGGCTTGAAGTGGGTGTAGGCGCACTGCACAAACGACACAAAGCGCACGTCGGCGAAGAGCTCTGACGGAGACCAGGCAGCTGCTGCCAGGGTCATCTGCTCCAAGATCCTGTGCTCTCCCGCTACTGCCCAGGTGCCTGCTGGGCACCCCCACACCCCAACCGCCCGGACTCAGTGGCTTCTTGACTCTCCCTCATATTCCTCCTCTCCTTCCTTCCCCCCTTCTTTCTTCCCTTCCTTCCTCCTTCCCCTGCTGGGGATTGAACCCTGGGGCGCTCTACCTCTGAGCTACACCTCCCGTATGACACCTGCGATCCTCCTGCCTCAACCTCCCAAGTACTGAGATTACGGTCATGTGACATCACATCTGGGTGACCTGGCTGACACTTTTTCTTTTCTTTCTTTTTTTGTGGTACTGGGGGTGGAACCCAAGGGCATTCTACCTCTGAGCTACACCCCCAACCCTATTTTTAATTAATTAATTATTTATTTATTTATTTTTTGCAGTACTGGGGATTGAACTCAGGGGCATTCTACCTCCGAGATACACCCCCAGCCCTATTTTAAATTCTTTATTTTGAAACAGGGTCTCACTAAGTTGTGGAGGGCCTCAGTAAGTAGCTGAGGCTGGCCTCGAACCCGGATTCTCAGGTCTCAGCCTCCCAAATGCTGGGATTACAAGCATGTGCCACCACGCCTGGCTTTATTCTTTATTTTTGAAACAGGGTCTCACTAAGTTGTGGAGGGTCTCACTGTAGCTGAGGCTGGCCTCAAGCCTGCAATCCTCCTGTCTCAGCCTCCCAAGTACTGAGATTACAAGCATGCACCACCATGCCCAGCTCTGGCTGATACTTTTTCTAATGTCTACCCAGTTTCTGGTGGGGCAAGAAGTATAAACTTTTTTCTTTGTTTGTGGTGCTGGGGATTGAACCCAGGGGCATTCTACCTCTGAGTTTTACCCCAGCCTTATTTTATTTTTTATTTGGAAACAGGGTCTCGTTAAGTTGTAGACTCAAACCTGCGATCCTCCTGTCTCAGCCTCCCAAGTACTGGGATTATAGGCATACATCACCAAGCTAGGATTATAAACTTAATAGGTTAGTTTGTTCTGTTCTAGACCCATTATAGTATATCGATGATTGATTATAGAATAATGGAGGTTTGGAACCTATTTAGAAAGGCTGATCTGATAGCCGGGTGTGGTGGCGCACGCTTGTAATCCCAGTACTTGGGAGGCTGAGACAGGAGGATCAGAGTTCGCAGTGAGCCGCAGCTACTTAGTGAGGCCCTCTGCAACTTAGTGAGACCCTGTTTCAAAATAAAGAATAAAAAATAGGACTGGGGGTGTAGCTTGGAGGTAGAAATGCCCCTGAGTTCCATCCCCAGTACTGCCCCCCCCAAAAAAAGGCTGATCTGTGCTTTTTAAATTCTCCTAAATGATATATGAGAAAGATATGAGATTATTATTTTCTGTAGTACTAGAGATTAAACCCAGGGGCATTCTACCTCTGAGCTACATCCCTCAGGCCTATTTTTTTTTTGGAAATAGGATCTCAGTAGGTTTTGGAGAGTCTCATTAAATTGGGGATGTCCTTGAATCTGTGATGATCTTCCTGTCTCAGCCTCCCAAGTACTGGGATTACAGAAGTATGCCACCATGTCTGCTGAGTTATTACTCTTATTTCACAAAGAGTAAAACCAAAAAAGAGATACTACCTAATTCACCTTTAATTTTGATCCTGAAAAGGGCTGAAGAGAACAAGAAATGGTAGAATGTTAGCTGGGCGTGGTGGTGCACGCTTGTAATCCCAGTACTTGGGAGGCTGAGACAGGAGGATCGCAGGTTTGCAGCCAGCCTCAGCAACTTAGGGAGGTCCTCTGCAACTTAATGAGACCCTGTTTCAAAATAAAAGAATAAAATTGGGCTGGGAGTATAGCTGGGAGGTAGAATGCCCCTGGGTTCCATCCCCAATACCACACACACACACACACACACACACACACACACACACACACTCACTCACACTCACTCTCT
>PVLC010030075.1:0-19778 GCA_004027655.1 Graphiurus murinus
ATGTTCTTTTATTTCTTTCCAGTTCTCTCTGCATTCTTTCTGGAAGTTTTGTATCGCTTCTATTATTAAAGATCTGAATTGTCCTTCTGGTAAGCTCTGCCATTCAGTGTCATTGAGTTCTGTTGTTTCGGGGTCATGTTGACTCACTGTTTCTTTGGTATTTCTCCTTCCCATGGTTTCCTTGTACTTAAATTTATAAGTTTGCTGCTCTTGCACACTTTCTCTGAATTTATACGTTTCTTATTTTTATTTTCTCTCTGTGAATGGTGTCTTGTACTGAGTTGCAGTTACTCTGGTATTTCTTCTGCCTGCTGTATTGGTGTCTTTGGTGGGCTTCAGTTGTTGACTTCTAGTATCTAGCAAAAGCTAAAAAGCAACCAATCCTCTGAACAAACATACATAAATCGAAGCAATGCAAAGTTAAAACAGTAAAAACGGAACAAAACAAGGCAAAAACCCCAGAAAACAACGACCGTCAGCAAGAAGTAAGATAAAAATCCTTGCAAGTTTGTAAGAAAAGACCTGGTTTGGCCTTTCCAGATATTTGGGTAGGTTTCTGCTGCTGTGGGCGGCCGACAAAATGGCGGCTGCTCCTGCTGCGCACGCGCTGGCTCCCCTGGTCTCCCTGGTCTGCTCCTTAGATTCCGACCAGCTGCCCGTTTCTTTACTCACTTTTAAGCTGCTTTTCTTCTCCTTCCTTCCGTCGAGAAGCTGCTCTGCGGTCATTTTGATTCAAGCTCTGTAGTGCAGTTATCTCTGCTCCGGCTCTGTGGGGAGAGGTGAGCTGGGATGGGCCTGCACGGGCTTAAGCTCGTTGTACCACGAGTTCTGGTCTCTGTTGAAGGTGCCTCCAAATGCCGCCTGGCTAGGATGAGGAGTTCAAGAGTCGCTCACTCTGTCTCTGGCCGGTGGGGTGCAGAGGGTTGTTGTATATTTCTTTTTTAGTAGACCTCACGCCAGGAGCCAGCTCAGTGGCGGCTTCTGCTCAGCAGCGTGGCTCCGCAGCCGCGGAGACAGGCTTCTTTGCTCTCCCTGGTCAGCCTTCCGGATTCTGCTCAGCCGCGTTCCAGTTTTCACAGCGTTTTTCACCCTTTTGTTGCTTTTTTCTTCTTTCAAAAAGTTGGTTCCACGACTGATTTGAATCTAGCTCACAGTGCCTTTTGAGACGTGTCTCACTCCATCGCCATCTTCCCGGAAATCAAAAGTGTATTTTTTAAAAAGAAGACATTATTATATTATATAGCAATTATAACAAATAGCTTGTTATATAAAGGAAAGGAAGAAATTGCTCTGAGGAAGAATGAGAAAGATGTTATTTAGATTGAGGGGTCAGGAAAGGGCTGTACAAGGAGATGGCATTTTGTGTGTGTGTGTGTGTGTGTGTACGTGTCTGTGTGTGTGTGTGTGTGTGTGTGTGTGTGTGTTACTAGGGATTGAACCCAGAAGCATTCTACCTTTGAGCTACATCCCCAGCCCAATTTTATTTCTTATATGGGGAACAGGATCTCTCTAGGTTGATGAAAGTCTCACTACCTGCTAAAGCTGTCCTCAAACCTGCATGCACCACCACGCATTTTCAATGGTTAACTAGTTAAGACCTTAAGGGTGAGTAGAAGTCAGCCAGGCTAAAAGGCAGACAAGGTCCCAAGACAAGAACTGATGCTCACAAGAAACTGCAAGGCCAGCAGGGTCCAAAAGAAGTAGCAGAAGGATTGGTAGGAGGGCAAGACAGGGGTAGGTGAAGGTTTGATAGCACCAAGCTATCACCAAGGTGAGGGAGTCTAGTTTTATTTTTAGCACATTGGGAAGCACTGAAGGATTTCAGCAGTGAAGGGTATTCTCCTCCCTTTACTTTGGCTGCCGCATGCAGGGAAGATTAGAGGAGAACAAGACTGGCCACAGAGACTTTAGGAGACTACTGAGAACAAGAATCAAAAATTGTTTAGACTAAAGGGTAGTAGTGAATATGGAGAGAAGTAACAACATTGGAGAAATATTGTGGAGGTATAGTATTTTAGATGCACTTATTGCTACATAATTTAGAATATATGCTTTCTTATTTATTGTTAGTGTCACACTATTAGAACATAAGTTCTGTGAGGACAAGGACTTGCCTTATGCATAGCTGAATCTCAAGTGCCTACTATGGTGCTTGGCACATAGTAGGTGCTGAGCATATATTTGTTGAATGATACTACCATGTAATAATTGATAGAGGCAAAAATGAAAAAGAAGGAAGTATGGAGAATTAATTTGAGGGTTTGGACTTCAACCCCCCAAAAAATTGAGGTGACATGTATTGAGATGAGAAAAATAAGGAGATGTTTTGGGGGATAAGATAAAAATTCATCTTTTGACAGGTTAAGTTTTATAGATGCTTGTGAGATATTTAAATGAACATCCTGGTATAAAATATAAATTTAAGTAATACCCACATAGATAGAACATTTCAAGTTAGGATCATCTAGGACAGGACAGTATTTCTTGACCTGGAGGCTACAATGGCTGTGGATCTGTGAATAATACTCAAGTGGTCCATAAAATTGAATGGGAAAATATTATATCTTCATTTTGCTATCTTCTAACAGAAGTGTGTCATTTCTTTAATTATGAATGTAGGCAAGAAAGGCCTACATATATGTATAGGTATATGCAGTTTCTATGGCTTTTGTCGGTAATTGAAATTATAGATATTTTCATATCATATTATAGCCGTCATAGACATTTTGAAAGACCATTTGTATTTATCATGACTTTAACATTGTAGAAGTCATACTCACCATTAGATCTTGCTATGTAGCACAGTGAAAAAGCACGTATAGTGCTACAGCATAGATTTGGCTTTTTATGTTTGCTGGCTTTCAAATTAACAGAGTTCCTTTTTTGTTCTACATTTTTCACTTAGTGAATTTTAAAGCATTATTATGAGAAAGGATGCCCAAGAATCACCAGTCAGCTGGAGAGTCTGTGTCTCAAAAAAGGTTAAGAGCCCCTGGGAAGTGCTGGATACTGTGTCTGGGGAAACAGGAGCTACCAGGAAAGCAGAAATTGCTAGAAGGATGAGGGATGGAGGAGAAACAGCCAAGGGACGAGGGAAGCTGATTAGAGAAACTAGGTCAGACCAAGGATGTACTTTCAAGGTCAAGAGAAACAGAAAGTTATGTGGAAAGCTTACAAATTGGAGAAGAGAGGAAAAGAGCAACCAGCCAGAGATGCTGAATAGGGGCTTGGCATCAGCTTGAGGAGCTGACCAAGGTCTTCACATTCAGGAAAGACTAGAGGGAGAAGTCTGGATACGGAGGCCTGGGGAGTGCAAAGTAGGCTGTGGTCCACGTGACTAAAGATTCCCCTGCTAGGTGTAAGGACACTGGGCAGGCATGTAAATGAAGAGATCATTGGGGTGTGAGATCAGGGATCCAGGCTCTGCCCTTGACCAGCTCTGAAACTTTGGTCCAATTTACTTCCTTCCCCAGTTGGCTCTCTTTCCTTATTAGATAACTGAGGAGGATAAAGTAGGAGCTTTCTTAAGGTCCTTTCAATATAAACAGTGAAATATTTGGTTACTCCTCCATTCTGAACTTGCTGTGCTACCAGCTGGTGGAAGTGGGACCTCTGGTATCAACTCAGATGCTCAGAGCCTCTCTCTTTTGTTTTCTTTTTGTACACTCTTCAGACTTCTCTCATAACACCTTGTGGCTGCCCCCAACTCTATCCCCTAGACTATCAGTTCCCAAGATTTTGTAGTCTTAGGGACCTTACCTTGCAGATGCACTTTTTATCTCTATGGCTTGGATCAATATACACTTACTAAGTAAAAGAATGAATGCCAGAACAATTTTGTGAGTGAATGAGTGAGTGAGTGAGTGAGTGAGTAAGTGAGTGAGTGAATGAAATAATAATTATATGCCAAATTCAGAATAATTGCTGGGTGCAAGAGCAATTTAAGTATGAATAAAGGATGAAATATATCAGTGTCTGTACTAGCTAGTCACTGGGATATGGACACTAGATAGTGAGTACTGAATTTTGTTAAGAGGCTGTTCTTGCATTTCACCTGCCTATTCATCTCTACTAAATAACTTTCATAATGAACTTATTCTGATTTTGGCTATAGAGAGTGAGGCTCCCACCAATGCCTCTATCTCTTCTTCTTCAAGATACCTGGGAGCAATGAGCCAAATGCTCATCTTACTGGTCAGAATTCAGGCAATTGGTTGTCTCTGTCTTTTTTCCTTCCTGTCTGAGGAACGGTAACTGACTCTGTTCAAACTTAAAGACAGGCCACGGAGAATTCTTCCTTAGGCTTGATTTCAAGATGCATGCTCCAATTGACTTTATCAAAAATCCTGATAATGTAGTATCAAGACAATATTTGGATATTACAGGATCCATGTAGTCTCTAACAGAGAAATTCCAATTCTTTGGGATGTTCAAGGGGGAGAAAAACCACTCGGAGTCAGAGTATATTACTTTTTTTGGGGGGGGGGTCAGAGAGGAAAAGAGAATGTCTTGAAAATTGTTTAATTGCAAGGGATAGAAAGCCACATTAAGTAACTTGAGAGGAATTTATTGTAAAGATACAGGGAAATTCAAAGAACCAAATTGCATCTTGGGGAAAGTAGAAGACAGATGGCACAGAGATACGTTACTGAAAGGTTAAAGAAGTGGAGATAGCAACTGTGGATGGCTCTTTAAGAAAGTTCAGCAATAAAATAGAGATATGAGTCAGTAACCCAAGGGAGTGTTGGAGAAGAAAAGGTTCTTGGAATATAAATTAAGGTAGTCAGAGGAGGAGCAAATGAAGAAAAGAAAGATGAGATAATTGATGCACAGTAGATGCTCAATAAATACTCGCAAATTAATTGAAACTACCTGGGCTGAGGAGAAATAAAGTTAAATATGGCTCCAGGGACACTGAGCATATTTTTATCTCTGTCCTACATGGTAGGTGACCGCATTTGCTCCTGAAGCACTGCAGGATGAGATGTGGTGTCACCATCTGAGGAATCAACAGTTCTATCAGGCTAAAGAACAGGGAAACATTGCTGCCATTCTCAAAGCCACAGTGGGTCCCTACTGCCAACTTCCCAGGGGCCCTGCATAGTATGAAGCCAAACCAATTTGAGGAGAGCAGAAAATATTCAGGAATAGCCAAGATCACATTTCCAAGTTAATGTCTTGAATCGTTATTAGCCAACTACAGTCCTAACAGAAGTTGGTTTTTCTATTAAAGAGCAGTCTTGCTTCTGGGTGAAGATAATAGGAAATCTAAAGAAGAGGCTGGTAGCTCAACTAATTTACTAGACAGCTCCTAGAAAGTAAAAAAGATAAACTGAGTAAAAGAGCTATCTTTGAGATATTTGAGTTGCAAGGAACAGACACTCACTCAAGCTAACATGAATAAATGGAATTTATTTCAAGGACCCAGAGTAACCTCGCTGGACAAAATTTGTTTTTAAATTACAATGTAGCCAGGCATGGTGGCACATGTCTGTAATCCCAGTATTGGGGAGGCTGAGACAGGAGGATGACAGTTTTGTAGCCAGCCTTAGCAACTTTGTGAGACCCTGTTTCCAAATTAAAAATAGGGCTTGGAGTTCAGCTCAGAGGTAGAATGTCCCTGGATTCAATGATTGAATCTCCAGTAAAACACACACACACACACACACACACACACACACACACACACACACACACACACACACACAAATTACACTGAACCTTAACCTTATAAGAAAGAGGGAGTTGATTGTTTCTCTCTCTCTCTCTCTCTCTCTCTCTCTCTCTCTCTCTCTCTCTCCTGTCTTCTTTCTACCTCAAACTGCATGTCTTTCACATCTTCATCACATTTCTCTCTCCCTAGACCAGTTTCTGTGCTCATGATCCCACTTTTACATGGTCCATCATGAATGCCCTGAAATGGTGACCTCTCTACTGTTGAAGAAACCTAGCAGAAAAACTCCCCCCGATTAATGGCTATCTCCATATTGCCAGTCCATAAACCCAGAAAAGAGCCGATTATTGGCTTAGTTACAGCCAGATGTCCAGTTATATATAACCAGATGATATATAAATAGAGACATGTGATAATGAGAGCCACACCTCCAAGGCTGTGTATAGGCAAGTTTCCTAAGAACAAGAAGTTATGGGAAGGAAACACTTGATACAGTTTAGAGGGTCTGGTTGAGTGCCACAGTCAGGCCTAAACTTAACTTCCCAAGTGCTATAGTCTTTCAACTTCTTTGGAGAAACTCTTGGCTCCAATTGGGAGCAAGAGGAGGGAAATGCTTGAAGATTCATCTGTTAGAGTGCAGATTCTCCCTGGTGCTTCATGCCCTTGCTATGCTCCCTTCCCATATTGTACCCACCCGAAAAATGAACTAGCCAAGAAATTCTGCGACTAGACAGGAACTACTAAGAACTCATCCCTGAACTTCAAGAAGCAAAACTCCCTTGGGGAACACTGGTGACCTCAGCCTATCTCTGTATTGAACCAAAGCAAATTTGTTCTCTCTCTTCAAGAAACAGCACTAAGGCCACCTTTGCAGTGCTCTCTGCTTTTCTCAAAGGAAGAGTTGATCACAACTCTGTGCTTTCACTGGTTTCATTTCACACCTTCAATGAGCTACTACATGTTCATCTTCTGTCATGAATCTGCCTCTTCCAGACTGTGAACCCCAGGGGAAGTTTCTTTACACTCATTCCTGTGTCTCCAGCCACAGCATGGCATATGTTAATCATTTAATTAATGTTCAGGGAATAAGTATCCCAGCAATTTCTACTCTGGATCCACCTAAGTCTTTCTCTGGCTGAAGCTCCCAGACACCTGTTGAGATGTTATTTGGGGTGGTCCTAAATGACAAAGAACATCCCCAAATATCTTGAAGTTAGGAAAAGAAAAGAATTGGAGGTGTATAGTTTGGAAGGAAAATAGCTGTCTTCATGTATCTAAAAGCCTTTCATGTAGAATTACTTCTATCGGCTTTATGTACATATGTGAGAATACCAAGGTCAATTTCAGTACCCTGTATGGGGAAGGGGGGATGGGGAGGGAGCCAAGGGAAAGCCCACTGAGTGCTATGTGCATGTATGTCACTATCAACATGATTTACATTATTATGTGAGACTATAATGCACCAATAAAAGTATATTTTAAAAATTTCCAGTGAGTAACCATAAGGAAGAAGTAGAATAAAAGGCTAAACTTTAGGGCAATAGATTCTAGATAGTGATATTCAAAGATGGATTAGGCTAGTGACAGAGATAGTAAACAACTTATCAGGAATGCCAAAGACCAATATAATCCTGAAATGTCTCATTGGAGTAGGTATTTGATTTAGCTTAATTTAGAATTACATAACTAATCTTTTTATTTAGAAACCTTTTAACTATAAGTGGAAAAAAAGAGTTTTTAATTCCACACCCAGAAATAGTGTTGATATGTAGATATAGACTATATCTTTGAGCTAATTATCTTTATTGTATTTTTCCATATATTAAAGCACTGGAGATCACTATTTGTTTGCAAATATAAAATACATTACTCATAATTTATTGTGTAGTGGATCTTTGAATCTTCTTCAAATCCTACGTTCCCTTAAAATACCTATTAAACACCATTCACTCTTATATAAAGTCTTTCTGGAGCTATTTATTCACTAGAAATAGACTAGTAAATACTCAGTTATGCTACTGGTGATCCACTAGGATGCAGCCAAGGACAGTGAAAAATACACTAAATTATAAGTTGATAGACCTGGGTTCTAGTCTCAGGTAACAGACTTATTAGCTGTACAATAAGTCTTAGCTTATCTAGCCATAAAATGAAGGATTTGAGTGAGGGGGTTCTTATTACATTAGTATATAAGTTCAATACTCTGATTGTCACTTTGTGGTCTACAGAGTGGTAAAAATGGAACCTGCTTTCTAAGGTCCTGAGGACTTATATAAATAAACAGTTGAGTAACAATTTAAGATCATCCATGATGGAAGTGCCATCACTGAGAAGAAATAATGCATACTGCAGGAACTAAGAGGATATACTACTTCCATTGGTATGGATTTTGAGCTAATTATGTACTGTAAAAAAGCACTTCTATAGAGGATACTGTGTTGTACTGCCTACATTTTTCCTCCAGGAGTGAGATAGTCATGAACTCCAATGGCCAGGAGTGTTGACTCTAGATAGTTTACAGCTTTTGGTCAAAGGGATCTTCCTTGTCTAAGGTTATGTCACCTTCCTGATGGCAGCTCACACCCAATGACAAATCAACATGAGACCTAACTCCTTTGTATAAATTTGAGACAAGTGTGAAAGGCCATTTCAGTTGCAGAGATCCCCGTAGAATTGGCTAGGATCTCTCTCCTCACTGTATTACAGTTCATATTTTTCCCTTCACAACCCTGCTTCTCTCAAGTTTTGTTCCTGAGTGCATGCCCTTATAAACTTGCTGCATGAAAATATCCATCTAAAGGTGTGTTTCACCCTAATGCACATGATGTACTTTCACAAACATATCAAAGTCAATCACTAAACTGAATTTGAGAAGGAGGGAGGGAGAGGGAGTGGGAAAAAAAAAATAAAGGTGTGTTTCAGGTAATCTGACCTATGAGAACCTCCTTTTATTTATCCTAAAAAAAAACAAAACTAAAACCCCACAGGTTCAGGAAGCTTAACAAGTTCTAAGCAGAAAAAATATGAAGAACCCCACACCAAAGTGCATCGTAATCATCAAATCATTGGAAACTGATAATAGAAATAAAATCTTAAAAAAAATAAATCTAAGGAGGAAAGGGTAGAAGAATCTATCTTACATCCAGAAGAGCAAAAAGTAAGAATTATAACAAATTTCCCAACAGAAATTATGCAAGTCAGAAGGCAGAGCCTAATCTCTAACAGACTAAAAGAAAAAATATTTGTCACCCTAGAAATCTATATGTAGTTAAATATTGTTTAACAAAAAAGGTAAAATAAAGGCTTTTGGGTACACAAAAACTAAAATAATTCACACAAGCAAAGCAGCAATGTAAGACATGTTAAAAATCTTCAAATGGGAGGAAAACAATGCAAGATGCAAATTAGCACCTACACAATGGAATGGAGAGCACCCAAAACAGTAAAGTGTGAGAGTGAACATAAAAGATATTTTATTCTTATTTTTAAAAGATAATTGAATGTTTAAAGTAAAAATATTAACAACACATTTTGGGGGTTTATAATATATGTCAAAGTAAAATGTGTAAAAACAAAAATGCAAAGACTAGGAAGGAGAAATAAAAAGGAAACCATATACTACCATGAAGTTCTTACACAACATTTGAAATGGTATAATATTATTTGAAGGCAAACTGTACTAAGTTAAAAGTATATTCTATAAACCCTAGAGCAACCACTAAAAAACAAAAACAAAAGCAAAACAAGTCAAAAAGAAGATAAAATAAAATCATACAAAACATGAAATCAATAAAAAAGAAGTCAATGAAAGTAAAAATACTTAGAAGATCAAACAACTCAACCAGAAGCCTTCTAGAGCTTATAGATTCAGCAAAGTAAATGGATACAAAATACAACTTATAAAAATTAATAGCCTTTGTATATACCAACCATGAATCCACAGAAAAAGAAATCTGGAAAACAATTCCATTCACAATAGCCTAGAAAAACTAATTTAGGAATAAATCTAAGCAAAAAGGTAAAACCTCTACAACAAAAATTATTGAATGCTAAGGAAATTGAAGAAGATCTTAGAAGATGAAGAGTTCCCATGTTCTTGGGAAGGCAGAATTAATATTGTCAAAATGGCCATACCAAAATTATTCTACAAATTTGATGCAATCCCTATCAAAATAGCAATGAATTCTGACCCTGCCTGCCACATGTTGCCTGGTGTCCCAGGTCTTCCTTTGAAAGCTTCCACAACTCCTTTATTTAAAAAAAAAAAAACAGCTCTATGTGAGCACTGAGTTCCACTGCCAGCACAAAGCATATTTAAACCCCTTTCAATCATGGCTGCTGGGCCCTCCTCAATAGTGACTGCTGTCCTGCTCCTTTGATCATGGCTGCTAGGACAGAATCTGAGTGCCTTTTTTGAAAATGGATACCCTTGAACACATTTCCATGGTTACACCATTGATGCTGCTATGGATGGGGTATTACTAACTGCTCAGATACCCTCAAAGCATCTTTCCTGTTGTGCAAAATTCTTAAATTTTCTTTATTGACCATAATCTCTCCAGAAACCTCACCTTCCTTGGCCTAAATTTTACACATGGCTTCTGATCAAACTACAAATCTCTAGTCTCTTTGCTTTACTTTCTTCTCCCAATTTTCATATAAGTGAATAAGGGCCAACATTAATAACCATGCCACAGTCAGATGTCTTCAGTGTCTTGAGATCTCCCCCACCAGATCAATCAGCCATCATCTTTACATTCAGCTTCACACAAAGTTTCAGAATATGGGTAAAAAATGACAATAAGTTCTTTGCAAGAATGTAACACATATAGCCTTTATTTCATTTCCTGACAGAGTCTTCTTTGCACTCTGAAATTTCCTGAGCAATCTTTACCATTTGCATTTCTATCAGCATTCAGTCCCTACACTGTTCATGGGATTGTAAATTGTTACAAACACTATGGAGATCAGTATGGAGGCTCCTCAAAAGACTAGAAATGGAACCACCACATGACCCAGCTATACCACTATTCAGTATCTTTCCAAAAGAATTAAAGTCAGGATACTATAGTGATACATACCCATGTTTATAGCAGCACAATTCACAACAGCCAAATTATGGAACTAACCTAGGTGTCTGTCAAAAGATGATAACAAAAATGTGATGTATACACACAATTGAGTTTTACTTAGCCATAAAGAACACAATTGTGTCATTTGCAGGGAAATGGATGGAAGTAGAGAATATTATGCTAAATTAGATCAGCCAGTCTCAGAAAGCCAAGGGTTATATGTTTTCTCTCATATGTGGAATCTCAGCATATTATGCTAAGTGAGATCAGTCAGTCTCACAAAGACAAAGTTATCATATTTTCTTTCACATGTGGAAGCTAGAGAGAAAATAGGAAGCAAAAGGACTTCAAATAAATAAGGAGATAGCCCAGTAGAATAGTGAAAGGGCAATTGGGGAGGAAGGTGGAGAAGAGGAAAAGGAGAATTCAAGGAAACAGTTCAAGTAATGCTAAGTCCACATTAAGGTAACACTACCAATCTTACTAATAAGTACAGGCAAGCTGAGTGGGATCTAGATTGAAACACACCAAATGCTGTGTGCAAGCATGTATGTATCACTTTGAATCTCATTGTATAATTACAATGCATCAATAAAAGCATTTTTAAAAAGTGAAAATGAAGGGAGCAATAAGAACAAATGGGTCAAATGGAAAGCAAATATCATAGTGACAAACTTACCCTAACCATATTCATAACCATGTTAAATGTTAATAGTGTAGAAACACCAATAAAAGGCAGGATTGTCAGAGCAGTGTTAAAAAGGAAAAATTAAGTCTGTGTCCTGTACACAAAAACTGAAGGATTTTGTTACCAGCAGAAATCCCTTGTAAGGAATGTTAAAAGAAACCAGGTGTGGTGGTGCACACCTATAATCTCAGCTACTTAAAAAGCTGAGACAGAAGAACTGCAAGTTTGAGGCCAGCCTGGGTTACTCAGCAAGACTCTGTCTCAAGAGAAGAAAGAGGGAGGGAGAGGAAGGGAAAGAAATGTTAAAAGAAGTTCTTCAGAGAGAAGAAAGATATCATATAGGTTAGGAGCTTGGATAGGAAAAAAAATAAGTGAAGGTAAAATAAATTATTTTTCTTATTCCTATCTAATCTAGTAGATAAATGTTTGTTCAAAATAATAATAGTAACAACAGCTTATGGATAAGTAAAATGAATAACTGAAATGACATAAGGGAAAATTTTGGAATACCTTGTTATAAGGAACCTACACTAACAATGAAGCGCCACAGTGCTATTTGAAAGTGTGTTCAGAGTCACAGTAAATGTATATTGAAAACTCTAGGGCAGTAAGTAAAAGAAAATTAAAGAAGTGTAACTGTTACATTAAGAGAGGAGAGGAAACAGAATCATATAAAATGCTGAATTAGAACTAGAGAAGGCAGAAATAAAAAGGAAGATTTTTTTTTTTTAAATGAGGGCACTGAATAGGAAACAGTTACAAATTTGGCAGATATGACTCCAGCTATATCAATATATCAATCATCATTTTAAATATGAATATCCTAAATATACAAATTTAAAGATAGAAACATAAGAGTACATTTAAAAAACAGAGCCCAACTCTAAGTTGTCTATAAGAAACTTTTTAAATATAAAGACACATAAATTAAAAGGAAATAAATGAAGGAAGGGGAGGTAAAATTGGTGTTTAGTGAGTATAGAGTTTCAATTATGTAAGATAAAAAGGTTCTAGATATCTGTTGCACAAAAATGTAATATACTTATCACTACTATACTATATGCTGAAAAGTGATTAAAGATAGTAAATGTAATGTCATGTGTTTTACTACAAAAAAAAGTAAAGGAATGAAGAAATATATTGCATGCTAACACTAAGAGAAAAGGGAATAGCTATACTAATTTTGGACAAAGCAGATTTCAGAAAAGGGAAAATCATTAGGGATAAAGGAATCCAATTAATCAAAAGGGAAAAACTATAATAAATATTTATGTACTCAATAACAAAGCTCTAAAATGCATGAAGCAGTAGCAAAACTGCAGAAAGAAATCAACAAATCCACAATTATGGTCAGAGATTTCACATTGTTTTCTAAATAATTGTTAAAAACTAATAAAAAAAATAAATGTATTAAAGACATGATCAATATTATAAGCCAACTTGACCTAACATTTATACTATATTCAATTCAGTAGCAGAAAATGTATTCTTTTCAAGCATATTCACTAAATATTTACCTAAATAAATAATGTTCTAGATAATAAAATAAATTTCAATAAATTTTAAAAGATTAAAATCATCCAGGGAACACTCTATGACTATGGTAGAATTAAAATAGGTATCAGTAGCAGAAAACTAAATGGGAAACAACCAAATATTTGGAAACTAACTCTTTTAAATGACCCATAGGCTAAGGAATAAATCACAAGAAAAATCAGAAAAAAAATGTTTTAATGGAAAAAAATGAAAACACATTTTAAAAAAATTTAAGCTAAAGCAGGGTATCAAGGATAATTTATAGCATTACAGCCATATATCAAAAAAGATAGAAAGATTTAGAACCAATTACCTAAGCTTCCCCTTAAGAAACTAAAAAAATAAAAGCAAGCCCAAAGCAAAAGGGAGTAAATTATAAAGATAAGAGTAGAAATCAATGAAATAGAAAATAGAAAAATAATGGAGAATACCAATAAAACCAAACCTGTTTCTTTAAAAGTATCAATAAAAGTGTAACCTTTTAGACAGAGTAATCAGGGGAAGGAGAGGAAAAGATGGGAGAGGAAGAGAAGGAGCGGGAAAAGAAGAGAGAGTGACACAAACTATTAGTACCCCCACATACGGGAGAGGGGCTACAACTATAGATCTTCCCAATATTAAAAGGAGACTAACTAAATCTTATAAAAACTTTATGACTTAGATAAAATGGACAAATTCTTTCAAAGACACAAACTATCACAACCAAAACTCACTCAAGAAAAAACAGCTTGAATAGCTCTGTATCTATGAAAAAAATTTGAGGTTCTCCCTTTCATGAAGAAAACTCTAGGTTTAAATAGCTTTACTAGAAAATTATGCCAAAAATGAAATATATAATATCTATTCTACTTCAATTCTGTCTATCAAATAAAATTTGAGTAATGCTCATTCTTTTAATCCAACATTACCCTGATCCACAAACCAAATGACTATCCCAAGAAAACTAAACTGCAAATTAATTTTCACAGTGAACACAAACCCAAAAATCCTTAACCGAATTTAAGCAAATTGAACCCAGAAAAAAGTAAGTAAGGCAATACATTATGACCAAGTGGCATTTATCCCCAGAATGCAAGATCAGCTTAGCATTCCAAAATCAGTGTGGTCATCATATTAAAGCTCTAAAAGAAAAACCACACTATCATCTGAAGTCACAGAAAAATCATTTGCCAAAATTCAAAACACATTCATGATGAAAAATTAAAAAAAAAAAACTTTCAGCAAACTTAGAACAGAATTTTTTCAACCTGGTAAAGGGTATCTATGGTAAACCTATAGTTGGCATAATAATAATAAATAGTGAAAAACTGAATGTTTTTCTCCTAAGATCAGGATCAAGGCAAGGATGTTCTTACTCCCAACCTCTATTCAACATTGCACTAGAGGTACTTATCAGGTATGAGACCAAGTAAATAAATAGCATCCAGACTGGAAAAAGAAATAACTCTTTATCCTAAGGTTTTCTTTCTACAAGTTCATAAGCTTATTATCCTGGTGTGGTGGAATCTGAAAGTTGCACTTGGATGCTGAGCTCTGGGTAATGCATCCTGCCCCTTTCCCCTTCACATTAGAGGGGGACTGCTTGGGATTGGACAGTCAGGGACTTGCATTTTGATGTCATAGTACTGGGATTATGGTCAAATCTGTCTCTGCCTCTTAGAGTCTCTTTCTTATCAGAGAGACTCAGAGAGCTCAGTGCTGAGCTCCATCTTGAGGATGCTTATCCATTTCCCTTGCCTTTTGATCTTTCTCATCTACAAGAGTCCAGATGGACAAAATAGTCTCAGAAGACACTTGTGCCTGAGTGTTTCCACATCCTGAAAAATCAGAGGAGAGAACTGTTAAAAGCACTAGGAAATTGTATCAGGATATACTTGCTGGCTTCTTTTTCTTTCTGTCCTGGGAACAGGTAATATTTGAGAATGAGTTTGGGAGGAAGAGGCTCAGTATCTCAGCTTCTCTTGTTTCTTGGTTACTTAGCTACCCTCACTTAAGCAAAAGGAGTTATCCATGTGGCATGTCAGAAGATTACATGAGGTTTGGTGTCAAAGACTCACAGAGATAAAACTGAATATTCGCCTGATTTTACCCTTCACGTACACATACACTGCTTTTAAGAACATTTCAGAGTTTGTCAGTGGTTTTCAGAGAAAGTCAGACTCAGAAATGTAGGTCCCTGTCTTACTCTTCTTCCCCTTACCATGTGATCACCCTTAGAGACAGAATGGACCACTCCTCCCAACCTGTCAGAGTTGATGCTGGCATACACCTACATGCCAAGAGGGTAAAAAAGGTTTATTGCTCATATAATGAGGCTATCTGGAAAGAGAAAGTCAGGCTCCCAAGTGGGGCCAAAAATGGATTGAAAGAGAGTAAAGAGACTACTGTGTTAGGGTTTTATGGTGATCATAGATCAGGGTGAGGACCTGGACTTACATGTTTGAACTTTTCGCTGCTACAAAAGCAGGAAGCACCTGGCTTTTGTATAGGATTTCCCAGGTGTGGAATAGCAGAAGAAAAGGGAGTGGTGAGACTGGAAAGCTTTCAGTAAACATAAAATGGAGTCAAACTTTTTGTTATACCAACATTATCAGTAAGTCCTTTAAAAAGCTGCCTCCTCAGTTCCCTACCCTCAGAGTGAGGAGCAGCTCCCTAAGCCCTCATTTCAGCAACATCAGTGTTTGGAAGAGCAGGCTGTGAGGATCGGAGTATCACTCCCACACAAGTGACAGGACCTAATGAGAATATTTAAATTGCTCAACAAGATAGCATATTTACTACCGTGTTTATCCCTAAGCATTTGCAGTAAAAATCAAAGCGATGCCATTATGTGATCCCCTAGTGGCATGTACTTGGAAGCTCTCCTTTTTCCTCCAAAATTGATTTGGGGTTGTGTATAATTCTTCCTTTCAAACAGCAATTGAAAATCTGAATGGTGGGGATTAAGCAGAGGAACAGGGAAGAGCCTAAAGGAGGGGCAGGAAAGAGTCTACTCAACTACCCTGGGAGATGGTGATGACAGCCCCATTCATCCCACTCTCTCATTGCAGGAACAATTAGCAGCCTGGTACAGAGGAATGCATCTTGGTTCTGAAGTCAGCAGACTCTAATTTTAACTCTGGCTCCATGACTTAACATGTGACCTTAAGAAATGTATTTTCTTTTGCCATCCATAAATTAGAGCAATACTTACCACAGTAAGATTGTCATAAGGATTGAGTTAGAAATTCATGTAAGTTTCTAGTATAACATGTGTCACATATATAACAGGCACTCAGCAAACATTAGTACATTTCTACCACCATACCCACCATTAGGATAACCAACAAAAACAAAAAATTGTAGGTTTTAACAAATTTCCATGTTTCTTATTTGCCCATTCTCCTGTTGATTGTTCATACATTGCTCTCCAAAATTACCATTAAAACGTCCTCTTGTCTGGACTTTAAAATCTCCTGAGAACTTTCCACTTCCTCAGCATACCTTATCTTCGAGGCTCTAACAGAAAGCTCCCCTTTAAATTGAAAATTGGGCTTTCTGTGGCACAGCATCTCTCCAACAGCTGTTAATGGAAAGTATTCTGGAAGATTTCAGCCATTAAGTAGAAAATAAAATGAAGCCTTTGATTTCCATTCCTGACAATATTTCAGCCCAGATATCTTGAAAATTCACCCCAGTACAAAGAACCCCCAAAAAGCTGTGTGGAATATTTCTAAATACATCTTTGAATGCATGGTGCACAGAAGAAGTGGCATGACAGGAAAGAAAATCCTCATAAGCCAGGCATGGTGATACATGCCTGTAATCCCAGTACTTGGGAGGCTTAGATGGGAGGATCTCAAGTTAAAGGCCAGCATGTGGTAACTTAATAAGACTGTCTCAAATTTTTAAAAAATGATAATAAGTGCTGAGGATATACCTCAGTAATAGAACACCCTAGGTTCAGACCCCAGTAACACACACACACACGCATGCAGACACACACACACACACACACACACACACACACACACACACACACACCCTACATTCACACAATTCTCATAAACCTAAAAAGACACAAAATAAATACCAACCCAGAGAAGTAAGTGTTAAGCAGCCAGCTGGCCTGAGGATACCTCCTACTCAGGAGCAGCCTGGAGTTTCCTTCTCAATGGATTTTTCTGGAGAAAAAGAGAAAAGGTCCAGGGACTACTAAGGTGGGAAGTGATTCTGAGAGTCAGGCATAGCTCTGAGACCCTAACAACTCAGTCAAAGGACAAAGTAGGGAAAACAAAATTTGCCTTAGTCTTAAACTGAAGAAAGATTATCAACTGAGTTAGAGTATGTCTGGGATTTATGCATCTGAAATTGTTTTAAAAATCCAACAATAAGCTAGATGTGGTGGCTCTGGCTTGTAATCTCAGTACTTGGGAGGCTGAGATAGGAGGATCACAGTTTTGTGGCTAGCCTCAGCAACTTAGTGAGGCCCTCTGCAAATTAGCAAAACCCTGTTTCAAAAATAAAAAATAGGCTGGGCATGGTGGTGCACACCTGTAATCCCAGTACTTGGGAGGTTCACAGGTTCTAAGCCAGCCTCAGAAACTTAACAAGACCCTCAGCAACTTAGCAAGACTCTGGTGCCCCCCAAAAAAATGAATAATAAAATAGAGCTGGGGGTGTAGCTCAGAGGTAGAATGCCCCTAGATTCAATACCCAGTATCACACACACAATCCAATAATAAGTTTAAAAGGCAAATTCTAGAGTAACATACATTAAACTTGTGCTCAGAGAGTTTTGACAACTATGCTCCAGTGAACATGATCTCACAATTTAAATTCATAAATTATACCCACAACTTCAAATACTGGAAAAAATATGAAATAGATATGTTTATAAAAAATGAAAAACAAACATTAGATGTTGATAAATTAAAAGCACATGATATAATTTTAAGAGTAACTTCTCAAATAATAGAAATAGAATGTGCAGTATCCAAATCAGTGGGAAGAGAAATGCAAAGATTTTTAAATCCCAGTAAAAACAAAATAAAAGAAGAAAACAGAAAAAACAATATTGGGATAAAATAGGAAGCACAAAACAAGTGACAAATTTGAAGTAAAAGATATCAACAATAACACTAAATTAAAAAACTGTAGTTCAACTAAAATCCATAAAGACTATTATATAGTCTATGGAAATTTATAAAGACTATTAGATTAGATAAAGAAATGAAATTTAACAAACCTAATATAAGGATACCTAAAGACTGAAGTAAAGTGGTAAAAAAGATGTTCCACACATACCAACCATAAGAAACCTGGTAGATTTCCACTCCCAACCAAGACAGCATAACAGGAACTAGATTTAACCTCCAGATTGAAACAACCCTAAGCCTGACAAAGTATATGAAAAAAAAAATTTAGTTGCCAAGATACTGCACATCAACAAAGGACAGTGATTCCTGACAGATGGAAAACAAGTGAAGTGAAGCCTACAGTTGCCCAAGCTTACTGTCTTGAGAGAGGCCAAAGGCCATGGCATAGGAGACAGCATCCAGGCAGAACCCAAAGTACTCTTTGAGGAGAGAAGATAAAGCCAGATGTCCAGGTAGGTCAACACATGTAGAGTAGGGCAGAATGTCAGAGAAAAGAGAACTACCCAGAAATAGATCTCTGGAAATCTGCAAGTCTGTCTTCAATAATCAAAGGAGTACTGATTCTGATACACATATGAGACAACCCAAAGCCAAGATAAGAGCCACCAGAAATGATCAGAAATGATCAGAAAGTGCCCAGCAATCACACACAGCTAAGAACAGTGGCTGCTCCCAACCAACCAGACTGGAAAACTCAAGACTCACAGGCAGTCTTACCTCAATAACGGAATAGTTAGCCCTAGACAAAGCACCACCCCATTTCCAAATAACAAATCATACAAGCAAAGTCCTGAGAGGATCAGCTTCCAATTAATTTAGTGCATCCCAGAACAAAGCTCAAGAATACTTAGGAATACATAAATAACTGGCCATAAATAAGATAAAATACACAATGCATGGCATCCAATCAAAAATTGCCAGGCATACAAAGAAACCAGAAAATATGACACATTTTGAAGAGAAAAATAAGCCAAAATTGATCCAAAACTAACACAAATGTTAGAATGGATAGATAACTTTTTCTTTTTTTATTTGGTGGTAGGGGGTGCTGGAGATTGAACCCAAGGGTATTCTACCTCCAAGTTATACCATCAGTCCTATTTTATTTATTTATTTATTTATTCATTCATTCATTCATTTGCTTGTTTGTTTGTTTATTTTTGAACCAGGGTCTCACTAAATTGCTGAGGCTGGCTTCGAACCTGTGATCTTCCTGTCTCAGCCTCCCAAGTACTGGAATTACAAGCATTGCCACCACACCCAGCAGATAGCAATGTTTAAAAGCTAATATAAAATATGTTGCTGGTGGGATTGCAAATTAGTGCAACCACTTTGGAAAACTGTATGGAAGAATCTCAGAAGAATAAGAATGAACCTACCATATGACCTAGCAATACCACTTCTGAGTATCTACCCAAAATAATGGAAACCAAACTACCAGACTAATGCATGCATACCTATGTCTATAGTCGCACAATTCACAATTGCTGAACTATGGAACCAGCCAAAATGTCCATCAACAGATGAATGGATTATAAAACTATGGGATATGTACACAGTAGAATTTTACCCAGTCATAAAGAAGAACAAAATTATGCTATTTGCAGGGAAATGGATGGAACTGGAGAACATGCTAAGTGAGATTAGCCAGTCACAAAAAGTGAAAAGTC
>PVLC010030076.1:0-19755 GCA_004027655.1 Graphiurus murinus
AAATATGAATATACCTATCCACTTCGAGGAGAGAGGAAGAAAAAATCTTTGTTATCCCAGAAGGCAATATTTCGATCAAATTTAAAAATTAAAGATAGGGATATGTGAATGCAATATAATATAGCATTTTATTAGTAGAAAGATACCCAAATGGAACAGTTGACCATGATGAGTGAAAAGTAAGGAAGTGTTTCAAAATTAAGAGGGATGCGTTAAGCCGGGCATGGTGGCGCACACTTGTAATCCCAGCATTTGGGAGGCTGAGACCGGAGGATCCGGGTTCGCGGCCAGCCTCAGCTACCTAGTGAGACACTCCGCAATTTAGTGAGACTCGGTTTCAAAATAAAGAATAAAATATAGGGCTGGGGGTATAGCTCGGAGGTAGATGCCCCTGAGTTCAACTCCCAGTACTGCAAAAAAAAAAAAAAAAAAAAAAAGATGCGTTAAAGTGACATAGGAATGGTGTTGGCAGGACTGGTCAAACCTGGGGACTTTAAACATCTAAATTAATGTTGAAAGTAGTAGACCACGATACACTGGTAAAAAGGAATCCATAAATTCACAGTGAGACAAATCTAACAAAAACCCAAACAGATAAGGGAAGGGAGAGAGAGAAAGTTCTTTACAGAAGCTTGTCATCAAATAAATGTAGGAAAGTTACCAATTGTAGCCATCATAATAATAGTTGACTGAGATGAGAATAATCAGTAGACACTAAAACCATTGGGCAAGCTGGACATGGTGGTACACGCCTATAATCCTAGTACTCGGGAGGCTTAGACTGAAGGATTGTAGGTTTGAGGCCAGCCTCAGAAACTTTGTGAGGTCCTCAGCAATCTAGCAAGACCTTGTTTCAAAATAAAAAATAAAATAGGTTTGGGTGTAGCTCAGAGTTAGAAAGCCCCTGTGTTCAATCCCCAGTAGCACACAAAATATATAATAATGATGATAATAATAAACAATTGGGCAAAAATAGTTTGAAAATGGGATACTCACACAGTTTCAAAGTTACCCCCTCAATATTACAAAAGGGAAAATGTACCATTACTGGGGGAAACCGGGAAGGTCCAACTTAAGTGATGACACTTAACATTATCAAAAATAGGGGAAAAATTACATCTGGTACTTAGCAATATGATGCCCAGAAAAAGGACACAACCTCTCTCATACACTATTCCTGCCAAAAAAATGTCTAGCCTGAACAGAAACCTCAAGGAAACCATTGGATGCACCGAAAATGAGGGATGTTTACTAAGCAATGGGCCTGAACTCCTTGAAATTAACAATAACACAAAAGATCAGGAAAAGCTAAGAGATACTCCAATATAAAGTAGACTATAGCTGGGAGTGGTGGCACATGTTTGTAATCCCAGTACTTGAGAAGCTGAGATAGGAGGATAGTAGGTTTGAGGACAGCCTTGACAATGTAGCGAGACTCTCAGCAACTTAGTGAGACTCTGTTTAAAATAAAAAAATAAAATAGGGCTGGGGATGTGGCTCAAAGGTAGAATACCCCTGAGTTCAATCCCCAGTAACACACACACACACACGCGTGCCTGCACATACACACATAAGCTATACTTTTCTATAGTTGTCTATAGAATAAGACAACTGAATGCATGGATCATGGATGATCCTAGATCGGCTCCTATATAGGAAAAAGAAATGCTCTAACAGATGGTTTGAGGGAAATTGGTGACATTTGATATGGGTTATACATAGGATAACAGTGTATCATTATTCATGTTCCCAATTTTGATAATTACACTGGGCTCATTTAAGATTGTTCTTGGTCCTATGAGATATACTCTAAAATATTTTTTGGGGGTGGATATAAGTTTCTCTGCAACTTACAAATGGTTCATATATACAGGTATACACACATATAAATAAAAATGGAAATTACATATACATACATAGAGAGAGAGAGAGAGAGAGATGACAGCACAAATATGGCTGAATTTAGGTAAAAGCTTTATGAAATTTAATTGTAGTAATGTTGTAGGATTTTTTTGTAGGTCTGATTCTTCTCCAAAATAAGAAGTCTAATTTTAGAAACATTGAAAGCTCTCTTACCAGAGATATTCAAACAGTGATTGGAAAAAATCTCTGAGCAAGAAGGGATTTTTAGTTGGCTTAGAAAACTGAACTAGACAATTTCACTTTGACTTTTAGCGTGATGGTTAATTTCATGGGCCAACTGGCCTGGGCCATTGTACCCAGCTATTTGGTCAAACAGCATTCTGAATGTTTCTGTGAATGAATTCTTTAGATGAGATTAACACTTAACTCTGTGGACTTTGAGTAAAGCAGATTTCCCTCCAAAATGTAGGTGGGCCTCATCCAATCAGTTAAAGGCTCTCAGAGAAAACAGATTGAGGTCCTACACAAAGAAGAGACTGTCTCAAACTGCCTTGGGACTGAAGCTCAACATTTGCTCTCCCTGGCCTCCAGTTGGCTGGCCTCCACTGCAGATTGTGGACTCACCATGAACCAATTACTTCAAATAAATCTATGATTTCTGTTTCTCTAGAGAACTTTGATGAATATACAATCCATATCCACGTGTTCTACATTGAAATTACAAATATATATTTGTGTGTGCATGTGTGTGTGTGCGCGTGTGTGCCCCCATGTGTGTGCCTGTGTGTGTGTTAGTAGAGATAGAACCCAGGGGCATTCTGCCTCCTAGCTACACCCCCCCCTATTTTATTCTTTTTAGTTTGAAACAGGGTCTCACTAGGTTGCAGAGGGCCTAAGTTGCTAAGGCTGGCCTCAAACCTGCAATCCTCCTGTCTTAGCCTTATAAGTACAGGGATTACAAGTGTATGCCACCACACCTGGCAAAACTATTTTTTTAATGTACTGAACATATGCATACTTTTCCCCTTATAATTATTCACTAAATAATTCAATATACCAGCTATTTACATAGTGTTTACATTGTACCAGCTATTATAAGTAACCTAGGAATGATTTAAAATATACAGGAGGATATGTGTAGGTTATATGCAAATTATATGCCACTTTATGTAGGAGACTTGAGCATCTGCAGGTGTAGGTATCAGCAGGTGGTCCTAGATCCAATCTCCCATGGTTACCCAGGAATGGCTGTACTTAGGTTCTGCTTCCAGTTGCCTCCTCCAACCCCTATTTTCCTCTCTTCCCAGAGGCCCCTTACCTTCTCTCCCACTTCTTGTGTTCAGAGCCTGGCATGTGATAGAAACTCCTCTCCCACTACCAATTATGTAAGGCAAATGCTGAGGAAAATCTCAAAGTGCATTCTGAAAGACAAGATATCATTTGCTACTCTTATTGCAATTTTTGTAATTACTCTAGTCCTCCTTTATCTGTGGAGGACACATCCTAGGACCCCCAGATAAGGTCCAAGAACCACCGATGGGGGGGGGCTTTTGCACCATGGCTGCTACTCAGAACCTGTGGGAATCTCCGCTCCCTGCAGCCTAACCTCTCAGGGTCTAATGCAGGAGTAACCGGGTCTTAAATGTCACCTCACTCCACTGCTCTGATATATGCTCTCATTAAGGTCAAGGAGAAGAATTTAAATACCAGGGTTGAGCTCTTGAGCAATCATGCCATTTCTATTGATCACATAAATAAAATTTATGGCATTTAACAGCGAAGAAGTCCATTTGCAGAGGGATGTTGGCTCCCATGGCGTGCTCATGCCAATTCCTGGAAAGCCTTTCTGTTCTCACCAGGCATGTGAAGATTCCAACCACAGAAAGCACCCTGGGACTGAAAAGAGGTTGGGTGCTTTCGATCTCCATTTTGTTACCAAGTGATATAAATGAAATGGAGAGGCTGATAAGCATCGTGGGGATCCAGACAGGAAATATGGAGACCAAAGTAAGAGGAAGATGAAACCTTCCCCTGATCTATTGGGCTATATTGTGCCTATTGCAATTTCCTGGTGTCCCACAGACATAATGTTTAATAGTAACTATTTTAAAAATCTCCAAATAGAGAGGATAAATATGAGCATAAAACAGTCGCAGAGTGATAAGCTATTATCACCTTTTGAAAAAGCAAAGAGAAGTGTATCACATAGCTGAAATGGGTGAGAATTGTGTCACCTATAGAATCTAATTTATAGTTGTGAAAGGAAATAAAAATTCCTAAGAAGCTGTGACAGTTATTCCCAGTCAGGGGATTGAGGACGCCACTCCTGGCAACTATGACCTCACTATCATTTAAGGAGTTTGACATCTTTTGCCAAACAAGACACTTATTATTTCTTTTGAAATGAATTATGAGGATGGGGAGGGAACCTCCCCCCCCACCACCACCCTCTCTGTTTTTCAGAGTCCTTTGTTTTGGGCTCTCAGGCACTTAGGCATGCCACCTTCTCAAAGGGGCCCTCCCTGACCTGCTTACCTAAGGCGGCAAGTGTTCAGGACTCTCCAGCCCCTCACTCTGCCGTCCCTGCAGAACCCATCCAGCCCTCGAAACTGTGCTGTCCTGGGTGCAGCCTGTCTCTGTGACTTGCCAGTGTGGACCTTCATTTTTCTGAGCTTCCATGTTTTTTCTTAAAAAAAAAAAAAAAAAAAAAAAGGATATAAATGGTACCTACCTCATAAGGATTGTAAGGATTAAATGAGTTACTATTTGAAGCAAATTCTGGCACACAGTCATAACTGTGTGTTTGGGAAATAAAACAGATAAGTAAACTGTGTTTGCTTATGTATTGCCTCTACTATGGGGTCATTAGTTCCATGAAGGAAGGGCCTTGTTTTATACTCTGGAGCATTTTTGGTGCTAAAACAGTGCCTCACACACAGTAGGCCTCAATAAACACAGAAGATATGGCTGGCAGCACCTCTGTGCCACTCTTCCTGGTTTCTTTTTCCTTCCTTCCTTCCTTCTGTTTATTTATTTATTTATTTTGGTATTAGGAATTGAACTCAGAGATTTTCTGCCTCCATGTTACACCAGCCTTTTTATTTTTTATTTTAAAACAGGGTCTTGCTAAGTTGCTGAGGGTCTCATTAAGATGTAGAGGCTGGCCTTGAACTTCTGATCTTCTTGTCAAGTCCTGGGATTGCAAGTGTGAGCCACCGCACTGGCTCCTGGTTACTCTCTATTGTTTCTCTCCCTCCCTATTCAGATGAGCTAGTTGGGTGATTTGGCTCAAGTGTTAATGACTTACTGAAATATTTATGCCAACAAATTCTCTAGGAATATTATCTTGCTAATACAGGTGTCTGTTTATTGAGATCTTATAGTTTAAGGCCTCTAGCTCCTCCTGACCAATCATATGGCCAGAAACAATACTAGGCACATGTTTTAACTATAGGATAATGAGATGCTGTTTGAACAAGCACTTGAGGCTGAGCCATGGGGTAGGCAGGATAGTGAGGATCAGGGTGAGTTAGGAAGGAGCAGGGCTGAGACCAGGAACCAACTCGGCCATCGGGATGCTGTGGAAAGAGCAGCCCACCTCCCAAACTTCAGGATGGAAGAAGTCTAGCCAAGCTGTCAACTTTATCCAGGGGATCCCCGTTGAGCAGAGTGTCACAGAGGACTTGAAAGCAGGGAGATCATTGAGGTCAGATGGGGGTCTGTCCCACTGAAATGGATGGTGGCAGAATGTCCAATTGAATTGAAGTGGTCTTTAGCAACTGAGCTACAGAGACAGGGGGGCCCATTCTGAGGAAGAGAGGCCCAGCCCAGAGTTCACATCAGTCATCCAACCCCAGACCTGCGGCCTGTGCTGTAGAGCAGAGTTCAGTCCCAGCAAGAACCTGGAGAAACAACCAGAGTAGTGCCCAGCTGCAAAGCCAGGCGGCTCGTGCTCTCTGGGGCCCTGCTTTTGGTCTTTTCCTTGGGTGGGACACTTGTGTGCACCTGGAAACCAAGGATTTCACTTCTTCATATGTCTCCTATTATCTTCTCAGTAATGTCCTCCAGTGCATTATCTCCTTTCTCTTTCAGAATTCTTGTTATTTAAGTCCATCTTCTAGTTTAAGCCTCTAATTTTCTTATTTTCTATTAGAAAACATTAATGTGTTTTTGTTTGTTTTATTTCCTGGTCTATTTCCTTCTCTCTTAGCACTTCTACTGGCCTTTCCCATTTCAGCTTTTGGATGTTAACTTCCAAGAGCTCACCAGTCTTCTTCACTGGGATACAATATATTGTCTTTTCTCTTTGGGGAGTTTAATTATAGGACTCCCTAGTATAAAGGAGGATATTCTCTGAATAGTTTCCGAATCCTGTGAGTCCCTTTTGTTCTTTATTTGTGAGTCTATGTCTATACAGGTTTTCCTCAACAACGGCTGTTCTTACTCGTAAGTGTGAAGCCCTCGAGCTGAGCCGTGCTCGGTGCACAACCTTGTTGGCAGGTTAACCTCACTGAGGGTGCCACAGTTTGGATATGATTTGTCACCTCCCAAAGTCTCTACATTAGTCAATGCAGTAATGTTCGTAGGTGAACCAATTGGGTCGTGAGGGCTGTAACCTCATCAGTGAACTGATCCATTTGCTGGACACTTGGGTGGTAAATGTAGGCAGGTAGGGTACAGCTGGAGGAAGTAGGTCACTGAGGGCACAGCCTTGGACTGTGTCTGTCCTGGTCCTTTCTCATCTCTCTTCCTTTTCCAGCCGCTGTGAGTGAACAGCTTTCCTTCACCAAGCATTTCTCCATGTTGTTTCTGTCTTGGGGCTGGCTGACCATGGCCAAGCCTGAAGCCGTGAGCAAAACAAACCTTTCCTCTTGTCACGTATTTTGTTCACAGCCACACAAAGCTGACTAACGTGGAGAGGTCACAAGCAGAGGTGATCATTTTGTGGAGTGACCCTAAAATATTGGTGTCTATAGCTCTGCTCTCCAGCCCACTCTGTTTATCCATAGAAGAGTCCTCCACTTTCCTACCTGGACAGAGGAAGGCTGGTTACCAGCATCCTTGGAAGAGAGTTCCAGCTTCATGCTTCACTTTCCCCACCTCTTTAACCTGGTTTTCCTGAATCTGCCCCTTCCTTAGGCACTTTAGAAAGTTAAGGGTTTTCCACCAAATTCTAAAAATCACAGGGAATCACTTACTTGGTGGGATAATTGTGTCTGGGGGCAGGTAGGGGGAGTACTGGGAGTTAAACCCAGGAGTGTTCTACCTCTGAGCTACAACCCCTAGTCCTATCTTATTTTTTGTTTCAAAACAGAGTCTCACTAAGTTTCCAAGGGTCTCACTAAGTTGTGAGGCTGGCCTAGAACCTGCTATCCTCCTGACTCAGTCTCCCAAGTACTGGGATTACAGGCATGCACCACCATACCCAGCAGTAGGATAGTTTTTAAAAGGCTACAAAAGAGACTTTAAGAGCATTTTTCGTACATCCTCTTTTGAGGACAACGATTCAAAGGGGCTGAAAAATTACAAAGAGCATCATTATAGGAGAGCTTGGTCATGCAAATTGGTGTGCTTCCCTGCATGCTCACAAGCCCCCTTGCAGTGCAGGACTGAGGGGGTCGGGGTGGAGGGGCGGCCACAGGACCTATGTGTATGCCCTTGTCCTGGGCTCATGAGCAGGCAATTTGGGTGGGTTACCTTCACTAGTAAAATTAGGAGATTCAGAGTGTGATCCAAAGATACCTATACCATTCCACAATAATTAAACCATCTCAATTTTATCCCTGCAGAAAGCTAGGATGAGTCATATAGGAATGTCATAAATTCTACTACAGGACATTAAGGTGATATGACATGAATATTTAAAATCAAAAGTAACAGTAACATCTCCTACCTGGTGTAGTTTTAGGTGACAAATGAATAAGCCATGTTACCTGAGCTTTACCTTCAAAGTTATTTGAGCTTGTTTCTCAAGCATGAAAAGGTCAAAGGCTATGAAATGGTTTCTTTAAAGGTTTAAAACTAGAATCTAGAATTTCATATTTCTTTCTTTGGTCGCGGTACTGGGGATTGAACCCAGAGTCATTCTACCTCCAAGCTACACCCCGGCCCTATTTTTTATTCTTTATTTTGAAAGCGGGCCTCACTAAATAGCTGAGGCTGGCCGCAAACCTGTGATCTTCCTGTTTCGGTCTCCCAAGTACTGGGATTACAAGCGTGCACCACCATGCCCAGCTAGAATTTCACATTTCAAAAATCTACATTATATATTTAAGAAATAGTGAGCCAAGCCAGTTTGTGTGGCCAGGGATGGACTGGCGTGTGTAATTATACTCATCACTTCTGAAGGGCAGCTGCACAAGGCACATCAACGAGGTGTGCCGGGGTCTGGGAAGTCAATGCCAAGCACACCCACATTTACACACACGTTTACACATGTATGTGAGACCTTGGCAACTGTCCTCGCAATTCCTGGGAATGCACTCCAGTGCTGTCTCTGCATGCAGGGAAATGTCCCAGTGATCAGTCTCATGAGATACTGGGAAATACTTCAGCAAAAGATGAAAAAATAAACCAAATATATTATTCCTCTGAAAAACATTAGTCCTTCAATAAGCTTAAGTCCCTTCCCCCCGAGGTCCCCTGTGGATAGAACTTTCCCAATTAGAGGTGTTTCTGCCTGCAGTTTGTTGCCACGGCTCCCTGACAGCCTTGCAAGTCTCCACATGAGGCTCAGGGAGAGGTCTGGCCACAGCATGACTTGTCTTGGCACAGGCCAGTCATCCTCACAGGAATTGGCCAGAGTGGCAGTTCTGTGAGGAGTCACCACAAGGCGGTGGTTCCCCATCCATTCCCCTGGTTCTGCTGAGATGAGGGACACTCCATCTGTCCCCTTCCTTTGGGAAGAGTTGTAGACTCTATGACTGCTCAGCTGGAGCCTCACGCTGGCTCCTCCGACCACATCTCCATTGTCTGGCCCTTTTGGTCTGGGGTTATCCTGTGGGTAGAGGGAGGCAGGTGGCTGACACCAGGGTGCTCGTGCTTATGCTATTTGTCCAAATAATAGATTGTCTCCTTACCAGGTGAATCTCTAGAGATGTATCAAGACAACCAAGCAGCTGCTGCTTCATGGTTGCCTGGCTGCTGGATAAGAAACCTGACCAACAAAGCTGGGCACGATGGCGCACGCTTGTAATCCCAGCATTTGGGAGTCTGAGACCGGAGGATACTGGTTCTCGGCCAGCCTCAGCTACCTAGTGAGGCACTCTGCAACTTAGTGAGACCCTGTTTCAAAATAAAGAATAAAAAAATAGGGCTGGGGGTATAGCTTGAAGGTAGAACACCCCTGAGTTCAATCCCCAGTACCGAAAAAAAAAAAAAAAAAAAAGAAAGAAAGAAAGAAAGAAACCTGACCAACAGTCACTTAAGAAAGAAGTAGGGGTATTTCTTTTCTTCACATAGAAAAGTCTGGTAATAGGCAATTGCTTGGTATGTTAAATAGTGATGTTAGAGCTAATGCCACTACAAAATTTCTTTTGTTGTTGTTGTTTTGCAGTGCTGGGGACTGAACACAGGACTTCAGGCATGGCAGGCAAAAGCTCCACCACCAAGCTACAGCCCCAGCCTAACAGAAATTCTTTAGCCTTCTTTAGTCACAAGATGACTGCTGTGGTTCTGGACCTCACATCTCAATTCAAGGTATTATCAAGGCGGAGGTGAAGCTTAATCTGCTTTATTTAGAAAGTCTGCTGGGACATTTCTCCCTCAGAAGTGTCTCAGCTGAGGTCCCCTTGTGCATTGTTGAACTCTGAGCTTCAGTGGATGCCAGACAGCCCATATCTGTGAAAGAAGAACTAGACTGATATGACTTGCCCAGACTAGAACAGACAAGTCACAGTACATCCCTGAATTTGTCTTCTAGCTACTTCACGACAAACAAGAGTTCCCTCTGTGAAAGAGAACAGGCGAAAAGGAGTGATCCTCGATAAGCAACGAAGTTGATTTAATTGTAGTGGACTCAAGGGGCAGAGGGACGCCCTAAAGCACATGATGTACTTACACAATCATATCAAGGTCACTCACTGAAGTGAACCTGAGGGGGAGGGAAGGGGAGGAGATTGGGGTGGGAATTGGGGAAGGGGTCAAATGAGAATTGTGTGCAAATATGGTGTTAACAACTCGTACTTAACAAAGATGTATGCTATATTGCACGAATTGCTACAATAAAAAATTTAAAAAAAAAAAAAAAAAAAAAAGAAAGAGAACAGGCGGAGAAGTTGAGTAGGCAACAAATCATGTCTGTCACTTGAACCAGTGTTGCCAGTCCCAGCTTTGCTGGCTCAGTGAGGGACCAGTCAGAAGCCGCCCCATCTCTCTCCTTGCTTGCACACGATTGCACCTCAGACTTGAACCGACCAATGAGTGATTCGGGCATTCAGAGACAATCTCCAGTTGTGTAGAAACTGCATAGCTGAAAGAAAAAAACTATGAGAGTTGTCACAATCAAGGACTATCGATGCACCAGCCCCTGAACTCCTCTTCTTTTCTTCATTATAGTGGTGAAATACCAGGTTTAACATCAAGTGGTTAGAAGAGAATGGTGTTAGTTGTTCACTTAAGAGTCTGAAGCTAAGCCGGGCGTGGTGGCGCATGCTTGTAATCCCAGCATTCGGGAGGCTGAGACCGGAGGATCCGGGTTCGCGGCCAGCCTCAGCTACCTAGTGAGGCACTCCGCAACTTAGTGAGACCCTGTTTCAAAATAAAGAATAAAAAATAGGGCTGGGGGCATAGTTCGGAGGTAGAATGACTCTGAGTTCAATCCCCAGTACCGCAAAAAAAAAAAAAAAAGAGTCTGAAGCCACTTCAAACTTCCTCACCTGGGCAGAATTTCAGCTACAGTAAGTTCCCCTCAGGTAAGAATACTGTAACTCTCCTGATTTAAATAAGAGATCCTTGTGATTGCTACCTGTGCTTTAGCAAATTGATTCAAGGAAAAGTGGACCTATTTGGTTTGGAGAGAAGAGAGCTGGACCTAATCCCTCCAGAGCAAGGCTATAAGGACTTAACTTACCCATTCCTTCTCTTCCATCTGTCAAACTCCTCTCAAAATCCTGTTCAAAAATAGCTTTCTTTATGAAATCTCTCACAAATTTCCGAAAGTAGTCAGGCCATCTGTAATGTCATAGCTCTTTTTCATGTCTCTATTATAACCCTCACCATGGGCACACTGGGATTATTTATTTATACAACTGTCTTGCTCACTACATAAGGAAACTTTGCATGGGTCTTTTGTTCTAAAAACTTAGCTCAAGGTAGAATGCCCAGTAATAATGGCTCATCATATTTTTGTTGACCCATTTTAACTATTAATAATAATGTAGCACTAAGTCTTATATTTTAATTAAAGTACATAACAGTAAAAAATGTATTCATGCCCCCCCCAAAATAAATAAAAACAGAGTAAAAAATTTTCAAACAAAAATTTGCTCTAATGTGTTTTTGTTTTGTTTTGTTTGAGGTACTGAGGATTGAACTCAGGTGTGTTCTACCTCTGAGCTATATCACCAGCCCTATTTTTTATTCTTCACTTTGAAACAGGGTCTCACTAAGTTGCTGAGGGCCTCACTAAGTAGCTGAGGCTGGCCGCGAATCTGGATCCTCCAGTCTCAGTCTCTCAAGTACTAGGATTATAAGTGTGCATCACCACGCTGGCTCTAATGTGTTTTATTGTACTAATATATGTGTGTCTGTGAGTGTGTGTGTGTGTATCCATATATATCATTTTATTTATTTATTTATTCATTCATTCATTCATTCATAGTGGTACTGAGAATGGAATCCAATACCTCCAGGCTACACCCCAGTCCCCAGCCCTATTCTTTTTTTATTTGGAAACAGAGTCTTGCTTAGTTGCTGAGGCTAGATTCGAACCTGCAATCTTCATGTCTCAGCTTCCCAAGTACTCAGATTACAGGCATGTGCCACCATGCCCAGCTTTGTCCTAATATATAAACTCCTAGAAATTGAACTGAAAAAGATCAATAAGCCAAAAGACAAATGATCCAGGACATGAACTGACCATCCTTATTAAAAATGTTTAAATGGCCCTTAAACTATGAAATCATACTCAACCTTGTCCATGATTTTAAAAATGAAAATTAAAACTATGCTTAAATGTCATTTTCACTTATATTGGCAAAAATAAAAAATCAACAATATACTCTGTTAGTAAGACTGAGTTTGTTGGGAAAACAGGCAGCCTCAAGCATTTCTGGTGACGTGCAAATGGTACAGTTCCTAGAGGAGCCCATGTAGCAATATCTATGCAATGTTGCAAATGCTTTTGCCCTTTAATCCAATTATCTATGACTGGGAATTTATCCTGCAGTAATCTCCACACATTTATACAGTGCCATGCCTAGGCCATGTGTATTGTTTGTAGTAACATAAGATGAGAGACAACTCATTTCCATGAAGAGAAGAAAATAAGAGATGATTTCAATAAGCGATGGCACATCTCACAGAGGAATGCGAGGCAGCTGGGAAAGCATCCAGGACAGATAGCTCAGTAGAAAAGCAAAGTTCATGGCACAATCTGATGCCAACTGTGTCATGAAGAGGAAGATAAAATCCCAGGACCTGGGAGGCTGAGGCAGAAGGATCGTAGGTTCAAGGCTAGCACATGGTAACCCAGCAAGATCCTATATCAAAATAAAAAAATAAAAAGGACTAGAGTGTAGCTCAGAGATAGAATGAATGTTCCTGGGTTCAATCCCCAGTAACACAGACACACACACACACACACACACACACACACACACACACACAAAGGTAAAAATATGCATTGGTTTGAGTTTATAATTGTATAAAGTAATAGAATGGTGTGCTAGAGGAGGAAGGAAAAGAGATAAGGGGAACAAGGTGGACAGAGTATAAGCAAGACTCATTGTATACCTTTTTACTTCAAAAATAAAACTATAAATTAGAAGTCTTAGCAAGAGCAATCGGGCAAGAGAAAGAAATAAAAGGCCATCCAAGTTGGAAAGGAGAAGCTGGGCACTGTGGTGCACACCTGCAATCCCAGTACTTGGTAGGCTGAGACATGAAGATTGCAGGTTCAAGACCAGCCTCAACAAGTTGTAAGACTCTCATCAATCAAGCAAGACCCTGTTTCCAAATAAAATTTTAAAACAAAAGAATGGGGTTGGGGTGTAGTTTAGAGGTAGAATGTCCCTGGGTTTGATCCCTAGCACCACAGAAAAATTAAAAAATTAAAAATGGGAAAAGAGAAAGTCAAATGATCCCTGATTTCAGATAACATGATCTTATTATATAGAAGGACCTAAAGACTTCATTAAGAAAAAAAAATTAAAGTAGAAAAGTTGCAGAATAGAAGATTAATATCCAAAAACCAGTAGCATTTCTATATATCGATAATGAACTAGCTGAAAAAGAAATCAAGAAAGCAACCCCATTTACTATAGCTACAACAAAATAAAATAAAATGAAATGAAATACCTGGGAATAAATTTAAACAAGGAAAAGAACTCTAGAGTGAAAATTATAAAACACAGATGAAAAAAGGACACACAGAAAAAAATGAAAAGATAGTCCATGTTCCTGGATTGGAAGGATTAATATTGTTACAATGTCCATGCTAAACAAAGCAGTTAACAGATTCAGTGCAGTACCATAATTGGGATGATTGGGTTAAAGGGTAAGACCTTTTGTTGTTTTTGTAGTACTAGAGATTGAACCTAGGGGCATTCTACTTTTAAACTACACCCCTAGCCCTATTTTATGTTTATTTTGAAACAGGGTCTTGCTAGGTTTATGAGAGTTTCACTACTTGCTGAGGCTGTCCTCGAATCTGCAATCCTCCTGTCTCAGCATCCCAATACTGGGATAACTGGCATGCACTACCATGCCCAGCTCTCGTAAGAGTATTTGTAACACCATATAGATACTGCCACATGGTCCCTTCTAGAAACTGTATTCCAAAAAAAATGCCTAAAAGTGCCTGTTTTCTCAGTTTTACTAACAAAGCATATTATTGAATTTTTGAATTTTGCCAATATGATAAGTGTAATACCAATGACATCCCTCATAGTGCAAAAACTCCTAAAATTCATATGGAACCACAACAGACCCCAAATAGCCAAAGTAATCCTGAGCAAAGAAAACAAAGCAGAAGACATCACAATATCTGACTTCAAAACAATCTATAAAATATAGTTACCAAAACTGCATGGCACGGGCATAAAAACAAACAAACACACTTGTAATCCCAGTACTTGGGAGGCTGAGACAGAAGAATCTCAGGTTTATGGCCAGCCTCAGCTACTTAGTGAGGCCCTCTGCAACTTAGTGAGAAATAAAATTGGGCTGGAGGTATAACTTGAAGGTAGAATGCCTCTGGGTTCAATCCCCAGTACCACAAAAAAAGGGGAAAAAAAAAGAATTTAAAAAAACATAATTGTAAGACTCCAAACTATGAAACTACTAAAAGTTCAAATGGGATCATATCAATTTAAGAGCTTCTGCATAACAAAGGGAAAACCAAAGTTGAGAGGCAACCCATAAAATGGAAGAAAACATTTATAACCAATGCATCTGACAAAGGATTAATATCTAGGATATTCAGGAACTCACGCAATTCAATAGCAAAAGCAAAAAACAAAACCAAAAATAGATAATTTGATCAATCAGAAATAGGCAAATAAGCTGGGTGTGGTGGCGAATGCTTGTAATCCCAGCATTCGGGAGGCTGAGACTGGAGGATCTCGGTTTGCGGCCAGCCTCAGCGACCTAGTGAGGCACTCCGCAACTTAGGGAGACCCTGTTTCAAAATAAAGAATAAAAAATAGAGCTGGGGGTATAGCTCAGAGGTAGAATGCCCCTGAGTTCAATCCCCAGTACCACAAAAAAATAAAAAAATAAAGAAATAGGCAATAAGAGCTGGGCCTGATGGCGCATGCTTGTAATCCCGGTACTTGGGAGGCTGAAATAGGAGGATCACAGGTTCAAAGCTAGTCTCAGAAACTTAGTGAGGCCCTCAGAAACTTAGTGAGACCCTGTTTCCAGATAAAATATAAAACAGATCTGGGGGTGTAGCCCGGAGGTAAAAGGTCCCTGGGTTCCATCCCCAGTACAAAAAAAAAAGGGCAAATAATCTAAATAGACATTTCTAAAAAAAAAAAAATGCAAATGGCCAATATGATAAATGTAATGACAATGTGACAATGACATCCTTTACAGAGTAGAAACTTCTAAAATTTATGTGGAAACACAGTAGAAACTGAATAGCCAAAGTCATCTGAGTCAAGAGGACAAAACCGAAGGTGTCACAATATTAGACTTTAAAACACACTACAAGATAGTCTATAACCAAAGTAATCTGTTTATCACTAATCATCAGAGAAATAAAATCAAAACTGCAATGAGATGTCATCCCATTCCAGTGGTTGTTATCAAGATGGCAAAAAGTAACAAATGCTGGCTGACAAGGATGTGGAGAGAGGCGAACTCTCGTGCACTGTTGGAGGGAATGGAAATCAGTGCAGCCACTCTGAAGAATGGTGCGGAGGGTCCTCAAAAAACTGCACATATAACTACCATATGATCCAGAAATCCCACTTCTGGGTAATAGATCAAAGGAAAGGAAATCAGTACGTAGAAGAGATACCTGCACTCATACCTGCACTCCCAGGTTTGCGGCAGCACTAATCGTGATAGATAAGGTTGGAAATCAATTGAGGAGTCTACTGGAAGATGACTGGATAAAGGAAATGTGGTATAGATACAGAAGGGAGTATTATTCATCCACAAAAAAGAATAAGCCCCTATTATTTATGACAAAATATGTGAACCTGGAAAGCACTGTGTTAAGAGAAATGTCAGGCAGCCAAAGACAAACACTGCATGCTTTCATTTGTGTGGGAGTTAAAAAGCTGATCTCATAGAAGTAGGGAGTAGAATAATAAACATCAGAGCCTGGGAGTATGGGGGTGAATGGAGAGAAAGGGTAGCCAATGGGTACAAGGTAGGGTAGGAGAAATGAAATATTAGACAGAAAGGAGATGCACTGGGAAGGAAAGGAAAAAATATAGTTTTTAAAATCTGAAAAGTTCACAATCTCTATCTCCATCCTATAGGGTGTCTTCTATAAGGTGTGTTTTGTTTTAGTCAGAAGCTTCAATGAGCCCACACCCTTAATCTGAATGGCCCCACCCTCCACTTGAGGAGCCGCAGTTGCTTAGTAAACAAAGGATTCTTGAGGACAAAGGTCAGACACCAGCCAATCACCACCCAGCTAGGGGGGGTGGGGGGAGGGGGGCACATGAAGAGGTCCAGACCTCCACCGGGCAACCCCACCCACCCCCTCCGGAGTTCTATAAAAGAACTGAAAAGGGCAAAGACTCTCTGGCTGCAGACACTCTCCCTCTTCTTGATGTGGCCTGCCTTCTCTAGAACCTCACTTTCCTAAATAAAACCTGTCTTTTCTGTGACCAGCGTGTGCCGAAATTCTTTTCTGCCACATAAGCCAAGAACCCTATGGAATAATTATGTTTTCCCATGACAAGTACAGGGCTGCAAATGGATAGGAGAAATAACTTCTAATATTTGACAGCATAGTGGGGTAACCATGGTTAACAAAAAATAAATATCTATCTCAAAAAAGGCTAATAGAGAACATTTCAAATGTACCCAATAGAAAGAAATAATAAGTGTTTGAAGTGATGTGTATACCAATTACCCTGATATGATCCTTACATAATATATACACGTACTGAAATACTACCCAGTACCCCATAAACATGTACAATTACATTGATTGAAAATAAAAACTTAAAATTCAAAGAACTGTGAATTTAAAAATCAATTAAAAACCTGTGAATTATTACTTATTTAAAAAGTAAGTTGAGGCTGAGGCCGGAGGATCCGGGTTCGCGGCCAGCCTCAGCTACCTAGTGAGGCACTCCGCAACTTAGTGAGACTCGGTTTCAAAATAAAGAATAAAAAATGGGGCTGGGGGTATAGCTCGGAGGTAGAATGCCCCTGAGTTCAATCCCCAGTACCGCCAAAAAAAAAAAAAGTAAGTTAAATTTGTGTATTTGCATCTCATACTTTAGAGTGTGTGTCTTTGTATCTCTCACATTTTACTACAACAGTGAATATAGACAAATTTCTTAACCTCTCTGTGCCTTGAAGGAATGTGATGAGTTACTAAGAATAAATTAACCAACCCTGAAACAGAGTAAGCCCCATATAACTTTGGGCTATTACTAACACTGCCTTTAATAATAATAATAATTTTAAAGAACCCTTGGGAACCCTCTACGGATAAATTTTCCTGAATCTTTTCCATATTCATAATCAGCTTTTGTTTTTGAGGATAATAAAATGAATGCCAAGAGATATAAGATAGCTAATCTAAAACAGCACTGACCAAGACAAGTCCAGATGCAGGAGCTGACACTTGAGAACTGCCAGATCACTCCATGTCACACGTATAGAAACACTATAAGACGAGGCCATTGATTTCTATTCCTTTTCAGCAAATCACAAAAAGAATAGAATAAATTGGATTGTGAGGTATTTTGAGGGCACAGACTCTTTGAAGATATGGAAGACAGCTGTAATACAGCCCCTGACAGCATCTGCTTCAATTGCTGACCAGATCAATAGATAAAATCTTTCTACCTTTTAAAATCTTTTGTAGATGCCCAGAAGCCACCATGAGAGAAACTCTAAACAAATAAGGGTATAAGGGTAACAGGCTCAGCAGTTTGGATTTATATCCCTAAAAACACCCACCCTATGATGGTTTGTTTTAAAGAATAAAGAATGATTGATGCAGAAATTATATAATCAACAGAGCACTGTCAGTAAATTTGCCAAGCCCCTTTCAGATGGCTTAGGTCGTTTGTTTTTTTCTGGGAAAAAATGAATCGTGTGTGACATTCTGATATTTGGATTATAAAATAAGACCGATTTAAAACAGCACAAAGAAATAGCTTAGGTGTTTTCCTTTCTAATCAAAAAGCAAAGCCTAACACACTGTGAAGAAATTGTGCCCCCTGCTGATTTAATTTTATAGTAGCTTCATCAGCATAAAAAAAAGTATCAACTGCAGGAGAATTCAGCCTCCAAGGTCAGTAATTTAAATGTACTCTCAGATGAAAGGCAGCTTCTCTCTGCAATTGAAAACTTTGTGGGTGATATTGACCTTGGGAGAAAAAAGGAAGTGAAGGAGAAATGCTTTCGTTTTTTTAACTTTGTGGAAATAATTTGTTCTAAGGACCTTCTCCATATTGCATTTTCCTTTATTGACGCTGAATAGGGAAATTCAGCTAGCAAGAAAAGCCTTGAGATGCATGTGTGTTTCTATTGCTCTGAACTTCATTAGGATGTGTAATTACAGTGCATCAAAAAGAAAAGGCTTGAGAGAGGAGCTGGTTGCTGGCCAGCACAAGTCCCTTATGACTAGTCTCAACTGTACTAAGACCAAAGGACTTAACAGCTTGATTCCAACTACCAGAGAAATAAAAATGCTTGTAACTCACTGAATTCGTTCAGTCTGAGAGAACTATTAAGGCCAATGAAGAGCAATCACGGCTGGGCATTCCAAGTGCTGGAAGTCATTTTAACTTGAGGCGAACCATCTATTCAGACTCTAAATGCGCCCTCAGCCTTGGACAATGTTACTAACTAAGGATGTGACATTAAGAACCCCAGCTCTTTCTCCCATGACCCTCATTTTTCTCTCGATGAGTCCTTCCCTCTTTTGTCTCTTGCCATCAACCTGGGCTTTACATCTATTTTTCTGGTCCAGAGCGCACCACCAGCAAGCTGTGGTGTAAGGCTCCTGAAAAGGTTAACTGACAAGAGCACCAGGCTCTTTCCTCTGGACACCTGCATCTTTAGGAGAAATTTCTGAATACTGAAAGGACTTTAAAGGTGCACCTGATCTTGGAAAAGATAATGGAAGAAGTGTTTTAAGGTAGAGGGCCATTCCTCTTGCTTCTAGATAAGGTCACAGACCATGAAGAAAAACCACATCCTTTTCCAGTCTATAAGATGCAAAACTTCATTCCAGGTTTAGGTATCAGTTAGATAGTAAATAATCCTTTTCCTTATACTCTAAAAGGGCTTTCAATCGTCCCAATCGAAGCCCCTAAAAGGGCTTCCAATTGTGATCTTTGGTTAGGGTTGCCAAATTTAGCTAGTAAAAGTACAGCACTAGCTGAGAGTATTGGTGTACACCTGTAATCCCACTACTTGGGAGGCTGAGACAGGAGGATCTCAGGCTCAAGGCCAACCTCAGAAACTTAATGAGAACCTGTTTCAGTTTTTATAAAAATGGCTTGGGGTGTAATTTGTAGAATGAGCCTGGGTTAAATCCCCTGTAACCTCCCCCCTCAAAAAAAAGTTCAGTACCCCCAGTTAGAATTTTATTTGAATATGAATTCAGAAAAACATTTTTTATTAGTATTTGTTGTTTACCTGAAATTTGTATTGAATTGCTGTTCTGTATTTTATCTGGCAACTCTATTTTCCCGCTGTTTTCCGTAGCATTCTAAATCCACCCTGAGTGACTGCTGAGCCAGGTCCTCCGGGTGAGCCCAACACCTCCCCAGGCCCTGCAGTCTCGTGCTCGTCTCCCTCTAGCGGCCGCCAGGACAATTACATGCCCTGGAAGAGCCCTGGGCCACACTGGTAGCAAAGGGGGAAGGGGGATGGGGGGTGAGGGGCGGAGAGGGGATAGGGAATGGAGACCTGCGGGGTTCAAAGCCACCTAAACCTAGTCCATTCCCTGCAGAAGAAAACAGCCGTGTTTCCAAGCAGAAATGGAGTTTCCCTTGTTTCTTTTTTTTTTTTTTTTTTTTTTTG